>OX453278.1:21120352-21260352 GCA_949710005.1 Ricordea florida | reverse complement strand
TGACTAATCAACCAACTAACAAACTAGAAAACAAACATCTATTTATTGATGTTCTCTTGAAACGCTCAGTTCTGATAAACGGGATGACATAGTTATGACGCCTCTTACGTTACGTAATTATAGTTCGTTCCGGTGGCAAAAGGTCGTCTAAAGCTGTGGTTGAATCACTGTCTGGGATCTTGTCCCATAATTTCTTATTTCGTAAGGATTATAAGAAGAACTCGCTTCTGCTGTGGTAACTTCGTCTGTATCCACGGCAACATCAGCCTACTTGCTAGAAAAAGGCAATTGAAATAATTACAAGGTGGGAACTATGCTTACACATTTTAATGAAAGTTGAACTAACTACTAACTAACTTTCTAACTAACTTTCAAGATCTCCATCTTGCCCCAGCGGGTAGCCAATCGCAGTGCAAACTCGCCCTCAGAGCCAGGCATACAATAGTATGCATGCAGCAGTCACAAACAACAATGCGAAAAGCAAAAGATGCTACCTGCGCCTTTTGTCGTGTTCGTAAATGACCACCGTGGCACTTGGAATGTACATTGATATGACCATGATTTTATTAGTCAGTGGTGTCTCCAGCCCACTATCTACGTCACAAGCTGCCTCACAACTACGCGAAGAGAGATTTCCTTTACAACTTCATGCTGCACTTCTTCGTTTTGTTTCCGACAAAAGTTCTCTCTCTCAGCCTCCTTTTCCTGAAATACGATACATTTATAGCAATGGATTCCCGGTCTACTGATCTGAACAGTTTACGCAGTAAAGCTACTCAAAAACTACCCATTTCTTGAAACTTCCCAATTTACGACTAAAATAGACTTCTTGTTTGGCTTTCTTTATGTTTTAGATTTACCCTAGATTGGGGCTGTTTTGTTAGGTTGTTTTAATGTAAGGAGCCAAGATTTTCGCTTTCAACCATTTTACAATTCTGTTCGTTCAGTTGCACTGTTCTGATCAGCTTGCGCGTAACAATGAAACGGAAAACGATTATTTTTGGAAACTCGACAATGAAACTATTTCTGACGGGGAAATTGTTTATTTTTTCGAGAGTAAAAAGGCAAAAATGAATTTTTGTTTCGCTTTCTTTTTGTTCCCTTGTTTGGAGGTGTTTTGATGTGCTGTTCTTATAGCAGAAGTTGCGATTTACGCTTTTCAACGGTTTTTCCTTTTTCAAACAAATTTTTCAAGTTCACAATTTCTAACGAAACCTTTGAAAACCCTTGAGTTCGACTAATGTCTCAGGAATTTTCATCTCTTTAAAGAAATCCCATTAATAGCTTCACATGGTGAAGTGTTGAGCGCCAAGCCTTCTACGTGTTGTAATTTATGACCTCTGGTCAACGCCCAGAAACAGAACCGGAAACAGCATTAAAAATAACTGCTCTCGCTCGCGTGTTTCAGTTAGTGTAGAACCATCGCATTTCTGTTTAGGTCTCCTTCAAAACAATTCGAAAAGTGAATATATTTCCTCAAGTTGTGATCATGAAAACGGGATACTTTCTTGGAGTGTTGCTAATTATCATTAGGATAAGTGAAGGTAAGTTAAACGAGTTCATGAGTAAGAGATGGTCACGCAAATAGATTTGCAGCACATGCTTTTCATGGAGTGTACTGTTCAAATTTTACTTTCTGGTGGAAACAGATATATTGTATACTATATACTTCGCACTTTCAGTGTCATGCTGGTGTCGTCTTAAAATTTCAGCCCAAGGTATGCAAGATTAAAACCTTCACAACATGCGCGAAATGAATGCCCTAAACTGCAAGAGACAATTGCTGAAAGAATTATTCAACAGCATGACCTTGCAAGTCAAGCTCGCTATTCCAGAGCCTGCGTTTCTCTTAGGATAAACTATGAAACTTATCAAGTTAAATCTATGTCAAACTGAATGCTGTATAATCCTCTTAAGATTGATATATCTGTGTGTATACACCGTCACTTAATTAGCATGCTATGAGTTTTGCACTCGCTCGTCAAAAAGTGTGGTTTAAAATATTTAATTTGAATTATTGTTCTGTTTAGAATCAAATTTGTGTTTTCTCGTCAAAAAGTGTTCTTGTCTCTTGTGGTTGAAAGCGCATTTGCAGGAAATGTGATATTTTTGCAAAAAAAGAGGCTGTTTTAGGGATGGACTATTTTATTTTTGAGAGGGGGTGGAGAGAGGTTGGGCAATTACCAAAAAATTCCTTCTCAGGAAAAGTATAGAAAAAAACTATGCACAGTGAGCCAAGGGAAAAAAGACGGACATTTTTAAATTAAGGTGCTAAAAAAAATTCTTGCACAGCCCAAGAAAGGAAAAAAAATTCTTAACAAGATAAAATTGCCCAGCCCCGCCTCCCCTCAAAAATAAAATGGTCCGTACCAAATACCAAGTTCACAAATTCACTGGTCGCGTCGTCACTTTTCGATGCATGTTTTTCTTAATAACAATTCACACATATACAGATACGACGATTGGGCCAGTCATGGATGATGATGGCGCTTAAGGATTCATTGAAGTGGGCATTCCACCGATTAGTATCGACTTGTCTCATTTTGAATGTTGATCTATTCGTCTCCATAAAAATACTGAAACCTCTCTCTACAGTTTGAACTGTTTATTTCTGAAATATTTCATTACTCCCGGAGTTAAATCAATCAATCAATCAATCAAATCGAGAATTGTGTTGTGCATTTCTATTGTATCTTTCCTCGTGTCAGGTTGATTAGGAGCCTTGTGTGATTCATTCGACATTATCACCACGTGGTCATTGTTGCTTCAGACAAGCAATGTTTGTTAAAATTTTTGTTATATACCGATGTTTCTTCTATATCGCTTTTGTGAGCACAACTCGTTCAAACTGTAGTAGCTTTGTCTGTATCCACGACAACAGCATCGTTCTTACAACAAATGGCTGAATTGAGAACTACACATATATACATATAATTGACGGTCTCAATGGGTTGGTGGGTTTTACCGCTAACGGTTAATTAATATTTTGTCGTTTTTCTTTCTTTTCTTTTTTCTCTTTTTTTTACGGCTCACCGTTAGTTTATTTGCCTTACGGTTAACGGCTAACCCCTCTCTCCTCCGCAGAGGCCTCTCCTCTTTGTGTTGTAGGGGAGGCTGGGGAGGAAGAAAAAGAGGCCGCGTTTCCCTCTTCCCATCGTCCCCCGCCCGCTTTCTATTTTTTTGATTATTTTATTTTGATGGGGATACGCAGCGGGAGCCTCTGCGGAGGAGAGAGCAGCTAACCCCATTGAGACCCTCATAATTGAACTGCAAAGTAGCTATCAATTATTGGCTAAATACCAAAGTTAGTGATAACATGGCCATGCGGTTAAACCACTTTCCACACTAAAACAGAATGAACCACTCAGAGCCTTTGGCGCGCCGGAATGTTGAGTCTCATTTTCAACCAGTACAAAGGGAATTGTGTTTGCAATTTCCTCTTCAACCAACGAGAAAACCACAGACCAGACCGCATCGGTTTTCACATCCCACGCGGTTGCAAAAATCAGTAAGCCAGCAAATTTGTTTTTTTTTTCTTACAGACACATTATTTTGACTACATTTCGTCTGATGTTATGACAATTGAACAGTAAAATTACAGTAGTTCTATTCATTTCTATAGATACGCTGACGGCTCAGAACTTCCTGTTTAAAACAAATTGACTTGAACATTTTGGTTCGTAACATGATACCGCTGCCATGTATTTAAAATGATTCTGTATGAAACGGACTATATTCTACACTTTAAATTGTGTAATACAAGTCTTGTATAAAAGTTCTCGGAAATATATTTTATGGCATCGAGAGTGATTGGTTATAAAGATGGCGTATTACAACTAACTGTACCAGTATCTTGTAGTCTTCAGAAGTATCTAAGGGCAAGGTTGATGAAAAGCCGATAATTGTAAGCACCCATCAAGGGGGTCGAAATTAATAGTGATTGACGGTTTAACGCTTAACCCCGGAATAACGCAGATCGGATCCTTGACTGGCCCCCAACTTTTTACTAAAGCAACAACAAGCCTAAGTGCTTTAAAGACAAACCCAGAGTAAGGGTGTATTCGATTGTAAAATCAGGATTTAGATTTCAAATTCCAAACCCAGATTTAATAATCGAACGCAAAATCCGAAAACGGATTTCTGGACATGGATTTCATAGATTTGTACCTTTGCGTTTTTTTGCGAGAATCCGAGAATGGACACTCAAAACGGTTTTGGCGAGCGGTGATCCCATGTGCGCGCACTTTCAGTAAATACTGGACGGATGCTCGTAAAAACCGTTTTTTGAATCCGTTTTCTGATTTTCCCAAGCGAACACAAACGTGGCAAATCTGTGAAAGGATTTAACCCGTTTTTGGATTTTGCGTTCGATTGCAAAATGTGGGTTTCGATCAGTTGAAAATCTAAATCCGGATTTCCCAATCGAAGGCACCCAGGAGCTATTCATGGGCTCCTGATGCACCCTAAATCTTGAAACCCAAAATTGAAACTGCAAACGATAACGTGTAGTGCGTAGCAGAGAATTCTAGGATGGGGGCGAGCACAAAGGAATTGAGCAAGAAATATAGGAAAACCACCAGTAAGCTGCTAATCCTTGCACCTGAGGTACTCTCCCCTTGTGCGCACACAATACATTAACTTATTAATCAACTTGTTTGATAAACCCGTTTTCGGAAACCTGTCAAAATATTGGCCTGCTGATAATCATTGTATAGGCCATTCCGCAGCCCGGGGGAAGCCACAAACATCGCAAACCTTGGAATAATAAATACCACTATTTCTCAAATGCCAGTCAATATGGGACGGACCATTAGAAAAGTGATGGGGAGGGGGAGGGGGGGATGGTGGGGAATTTTCAGCTTGCACGAATTTTTTTTACTACGTGTGAAAAAGTCACAATTGGACCTTCCTTCTGCATGAATTCTTTTTTTACCTTCTTCTTTGCATGAATTTTTTTTTGTTTTTTTCCCCACCCCCCCCCCCTTCCCATCACTTTTGTAATGGTCCGTCCCTAACTATACATTGTTTGTCTATTTTGCTATGAAGCTCTTCAGTCCAGGCCCTGTTCTTGTTACACAATTCACACGGACGGTCTCACGTGGCCTGCTGCTAGATCGTCATGCAAGTACCACGGAGGCGATCTCGTATCTATGGAAACGATCCGAGAGTGGCAAGCCGTCAAAACTCTGATCCAGGAGTGGACGAACCAGTTCAACGACGACTGGCATATTGGCTTACGCCTTAATACTACCAGCGGAAACTGGACCTGGGTGAGTGAGAAGCCGCTGACCATAGACTGCTGGCAGCCCTGGCAGCCTCGTGATGGCGCCCCTTATGCAGTGATAGCCAGAAATTATCCTCCAGGCACGAGAGGGTTATTTAATGATGTCAGAGGAGATATATTTGCAGGGTTTATTTGTGAGCAAAGTTCAAGTGAGTAAAACCCTTTGTATTCAATCAGGAGCCCATTACCAATGGGGTTAACCGTTCGTCGTAAAACGGGCAAAAAATTTGGCCGTTACGCGTAAATACTGAAACATTTTAGCCGTTACCCGTGAAAAAATATTTAAAACCGTTAGCCGTAAAAGTCATCACCCCATTGAGACCTTCCCAATAGGCTCCTGTATAAATCTGATTCATCTACTCTCTCACCTCAATATTGTACTTAATTCAATCTTCACAAAAATTAATTAAAGATAAAGCGATTCATCTGATTCATCTACTCTCTCACCTCAATATTGTACTTAATTCAATCTTCACAAAAATTAATTAAAGATAAAGCGAATTTCCGTTGGCTGCTATGCACTTTCATCAGAATTTTTGTTTGCGAATTTAATTTTCGAATTCATTTTGGATCGTACTTGTATTATGACGTGCTTGCTATGTATCTGAAATATGAGTGTAGCAAGCTGGGGAGACTACAGAACCTACGCAATTTTCCCGATTTGATTTGCTTCGAAAAAGTAAGACTTTCTGACAGGGCAGTAAGCTCCTGCCTGGATTATCGGTTCCCTTATTACCTGTTTCAACGAGAACAGATAAACGTATCCCGAGTGAAAGACGCGTTATTATTGTCCTTGTTAACCTGACAAGATTTTAATGACATTGAGTGATCATCGCAGTTATGTACACAACGTAAGCTGCTGTGAACAATCAATGTCATTACATATTACTCCGCAGTTCAAATATATGGTCTTTCACATATGTCAACTTGCATTCTTCTCCATCTACGGGTATATTACGAACTCACAACATGACCACCTCCCAGTTGGCTTGATAGCTCAGTTGGTACAGCACTGCACCGGTATCGCAAAGGTCGTGGGTTCGAATCCCGTTCAGGCCTGAGTTTTTTTTTTTTTTTTCAGGCTTCAATTTCACAGCTGCTTAAGTTATGTACATAAATGCGATGATCAATCAATGTCATTACATATTACTCCGCAGTTCAAATATATGACCTTTCATATATGTTTACTGACAAGATTTTAATTGTTGTAGATTGTTCGTATAATCGTAAGGAGTGCCCTCGGACGGAAGAAATCGTGGAACCGAAGGTTGGAGCGACAAGGCAGCAAAGCGGGACACCGTCTCCTGCTGTGACTAGAAGCAAGGAAGTTTCAACTCGAGAAAGTCAACATAGTGCGATGGCCTCAATAATGAATGGTGAGCATGTGTCAGTGAATGATGTGAGCAAGTAAGCGACTGTTTGAGTGATGGCAAGTGGGTTATAATGAGTGGAAGTATTGATATTAATATTAATCAGGAGCCCATTTTCAGGAGCATTTTCAGGAGCATTCTCGTGCGCTCCGGCAAAGTATCAAATGATTTTGTTTTGAAAACTCATATTAAGCAACATGGGAGAAGGACGCTCCAGACGAGACCCTGTTCAGTTGCAATTACGTAATTACGGAGTTTATTGCTGTACAGGGCATGTATCTTAACGACAGAGCTTGCCAGAATTCCCCCAGTCATTGTTAAAAGATAAAATTTAAGACAAAATATACTATTCCTAGCCTTTCTGGTGTCGTTTTTCATCGAAAGGAACCAAAGGGGTGATATCGAAGTGACTGCAAACGTGCGGAAGTGGAAAAGCATAGGCTCTCGAGAGTATTTTTGCGTTGACTCTTTTGGATCAATGTAAGTGTCTAAGCAACTAAGCACCTACCCCTCCCCTAACCCAACATTAAGACTAACTATTTAAGTTATTATAACTTGTGCAAGGGGAGGGTTAGGTGCGCAGTTGCCTAGATACTTACATTTATCCAACCTTTTATTACTAAAAGTGACTTAAAGAGAAAATGTTCGATTGTTGTCGCAATAACAAACATTTTAAAACGAAGAAATGATGAAAACTGAGGTCATCAAATCTTGTAAGGGTCTCGTGGATATATACTCAAGATGCGTCCCATTCCGTAAAGACAATTGAAGGTCACACCATGCGGCTGAGAGATTGTCCGAAAAATGAACAGTTGGCCGAGAAGCGAAGCTTCGAGGGCATATGTGAAATTTTGAGGACAATCTCTCAGCCAAGGGCATTATCCTCCCATATACCAGTAAGCCAGGAAGGGGTTTATTTATTTTATAACCCTCCGCGATCGTGAATTAATTTCTACTTTGTACGTGTTGAAGAAAAAGAAAAACAAGTCGTCTGACTGGGGATTCAGGCGACTGATGCAAACACTGCATGTACAGTGATTGGTTAAAATTGTTTTATATAAACTGTGATTGGACCAGAGCTTGACAAGCTGTCATGTCAAACATACTCTCGCAACGCCCCTTACATGAAAATCTGGAAAACACGGCACTTTTGGTTTATTTTACCAACTGTTTTTTTCGAAAACAAGTCAAATCAAAACATTTCCAATGGATTAGAACAGAAAATCCAACCATACCACTAACACTGCGAAAGAAATTACACCCATGAAACAGGGAATTTGGAAAATATGGTGTAGTTGAAGGAATTGTTCGCAAACTTGGCTTTATTGTTGAATGGCGGGCGCCGAGGAGATCGAAGAAAAACAAGGGTAGGCGAACTTTAGTTCCATTTGCAAGAACAGGTTGAACTGACTGAACCGAATTCTTTCGAGCTACAAATCGAGCGATAGTATGGGATGACTCGAATAGGAGCTGGAGCGATTTATCGTTTGCGTAGTTTATCGTTTTTGGCTTGGAAAAGTTTCTCAACCGGCCGCTTTAAATACAAGGGGAAGTGTACCTTGTGCAAAACCAGCCTTTTTGCACATTTCAGTGGGGAGATTTTCAAGAATTTGATTGCCCACGGGTTCGTAACTTTTGCTCACCTCCATGCCAAAAACACCAGCAGCTTATTTTGTTGATTTTCTGTTTATCCGGAGCTACAATTGCGACTAGCTACTTTAAAATGACGATGTCACTGGATTATAAAAACGAGTTTGTTTGTTTTCCATGGAAATTAAATAAAGAAAACACCGAACACTGAATGTTTCCGTTTCTTAATTGTGATCCAAAAATCGGACGACAAATATCGCTTCGGACGGGGGTTATTGCGTGATACCCGTCCTCCGATTTTTACCACGTGACTCAAAATAGCCAATAAAATTGCTCAAAAATTAATCGGTGGGTTGTAACAGGCGATATACTCCGACCGCGTGGATATTTGCCCTGCGATTTTTCAGTGGCAAGAAAACAGTGTACAAAAAAGTCAGTTTCTTTTACGTTTTTTTCTACAACAAACTCGTTTTGTAGAATCCAGTGACACTCAGTAATTAAGTGTCTAGTTTCAATTGTAGCTCCGGATAAAACAGAAAATCAACAAAATAAGCCATCAGTGTTTTTGGCCTGGAGCTGACCAGAAGTTGCGAACCCTTGGGTTATCAAATTCTTAAAAATCCTACCACTGAAATTTGCACAAAGCTACACTTCCCACTTGAGCTGCTGCTTGAGAAAACTTTGAAGCCAAAAACGATAAACCACACAAGGAGTAAGGGACGGACCATTAGAAAAGTGATGGGGGGGGGGGGGGGGGGGAGGGGAATTTTCAGCTTGCACGAATTTTTTTTTTCGCTCACTGCTTGTGCAGGATTTTTTTTTTTAGGTCAACCTCTCTGCACGAATTTTTTTTACTACGTGTGAAAAAGTCACAATTGGACCTTCCTTCTGCATTAATTTTTTTTTACCTTCTTCTTTGCATGAATTTTTTTTTTGGCATTTTGCCTTGCAGGATTTTTTTTTTGTTTCCCCCCCCCCCCCCCCCATCACTTTCCTAATGGTCCGTCCCTAATCAAGTCGTACATTTGAAAACCAACTGTAGAACAACTATTCGAGTCGTCCGCAATTATCGGTCGATTTGTAGCTAAACAGAATTCAGTTCAGTCAGTTCAACCTGTTCTTGCAACTGGAACTAAAGTTCTTCCAGCTTTTTTTTTCTTCGACCTCCTTAGCGCCCGCCATTCAACCAAGCCAAGTTTGCGAACAATCAGCTATTAACGTAAATCCTTCAACTACACCAGATTTTCAAAATTCCCAGTTTCATGGATGTAATTTCTTTAGCAGTGTTAGTGGTATGGTAATCGAAATTTTCATGGAAGGGGCGTTGCGAGAGTTGTTAGACTTGACATCTTATGAAGCTCTGGTCCAATCATAAAACAATTTTAACTAATCAGTGTACGAAATGTGTTTGCGTCAGTCGCAATCCCAGTCAGACCCATTGATTTTCTTTTCCTTCAAGATGTTCAAAGTAAGAATTAACTCGCGATCGCGAAGGGTTATGAAATAAATAAACCCCTTCCTGGCTTACTGGCATATGGGAGGAAAATGCCCTTGGCTGAGAGATTGTCCTCAAAATTTCACATATGCCTGCATAGCTTCGCTTCGATTCTCGGCCAACTGTTCATTTTTCGGACAATCTTTTAGCAGTGGGCATTACCCTCCGATATACCAGACGCAGAAACGGGTTTATTTACTAAATATGCATGATAACTTTCCTTATACAGGATCATGTCTTGATAGATTCTGACTCGCATCGCGGATTTATTGATACTTTGAAGTAATGCTTAATGAAAGACTGGGTCAGTGTTATGCGATTCTAAATTCTTTTGTCTTATTTGTTTACTACAGCTGATCTCCCTGTAGGCCATATCCATTGGGCAGTTGCTGTGATTCCTCTGACATGCGTCATCGTGGTCCTTCTCTGTACTGTTGGCCTTCTTCTCTGGCGCTTGAAGCACCAATCGCACAAAAAACAAAATAGTGAAATTACCGTCAGCGCCATTCACTATGACGTCAACACCAGATCAATCGCCAGACAGGTGGGAAGAGAACAGAACTTTCAAGAAGCAATGAACAATATTAAAAAGCCAGATGCCGAAGAAGCCCCTAAGTATCACGCTTTGCAGAAAAAGGATAGCGTTGTTAAGAATCCCGTGGCATACGCAGCCTTATATAAAAAGCCGACTAATTTTCCCAGGACTAGACGCGGAGCAATACGCAGGAACGAGGTCAATAGGCTTGATAGCAAATACCCGCTTAAATACAATGAACAATCTTCCGACGAATACGCAGAGTCCTGTTGGACTTCGCCAAATGAGACAACGGACAACATTTTGAATCCGAATGAATATCATATTTTAACAGCCGACTATAGCGAGCCGGGGTCTGCGGTCGAGTATCATAAAAGCGACGTCGGAATACCATCGTGTTCCGACGACGAAGTTTCGTATCTGGAGGTAATTCCTTGACTGAATATTAAAGATCAGTAAATTAGATAGGACACGCGATCTCCGGGTCGTCTTATGGATCTTCTTATAAATAAAGTGACATCAAGAAACTACCGAGCAAGTTATAGATAAGTGATACAATATCTCGTGGCGTTTCGCATGCTCAACCAATTCCCTTACAAATGTTATCCATTTGCATTATCAATATCAATATTAACACATTATTAAAGGAACCCATGATTAGAGATCGTATAAGTTGTCTCGCTGGAGGGTTCGCCCAAACCTCGAAAGTAGAACGTGTGACATTTACTTAAGGCAATTGCTATAGTCTTGGGAGTTAAAAGGATTGCATACCACATTACTGATCACTGCCAAATAAGGAACTAATCTTCCTGGATAATTGCTCCGCAGTGACGGCCATTTTCCAATAGAGTATGAAAATCGAGAGAGACTGGAGCAAAGTCCCGAATGGGGCTTTTGTGTTAGCCTACGTGTAGCCGCACCCTCCCCATGAAGGAAAAAACGGGAGGAGAGAACGTTCCCTCCTCCAGTTTTTTTCTTTCGGGGGAGGGTGCGGCTACACGTAGGCTACTATTGTGTTTTACCATGGCAAGCGAATTCCTGCGATGCAGAAACCGACAAGAAATCAACAGTGACTTGGTTTGTCAACTTTGACAAAGTCTCGCACCATTGAGTCAACTAATCAAACGTAAAACTATGTTAACAATCATGATCCGTTCCGTATGTTATGTATATGCGCTAGAATGTCTGTTTTTCTTTATTTATTTGACTGTAATTGGATGAGAACCACCTCAATAGCGAGAAAGACGCCAACTTTACATGTTTCACAACCTGCGAATTTCATCACAATCTTAATGAACACGCAAAGAGGATAAAAGCTCTTTTTGGTTAGTACTTCAGAGGCGTTGTAAAGAGAGTACAGGACAGCTCAAAAGGAAATGAGGGGTTCGATGAACATCGTTTACAACTTAACCTTCAGAAGAATGCAGCTGGGTTGCTGTTATTCTCACTTTGGAAACGCAGCAGGGATCCTGTACTTAGGGACGGACCATTAGAAAAGTGATGGGGGGGGGGTGGGGAATTTTCAGCTTGCACGAATTTTTTTTTTTCGCTCACTGCTTGTGCAGGAATTTTTTTCAGGTGAACCCCTCTGCGCGAATTTTTTTTACTACGTGTGAAAAAGTCACAATTGGACCTTCCTTCTGCATGAATTTTTTTTACCTTCTTCTTTGCATGATTTTTTTTTTGGCATTTTCCCTTGCATGAATTTTTTTTTTGTTTTTTTTTCCCCACCCCCCCCCCCCCATCACTTTTCTAATGGTCCGTCCCTTATGAAGCTGAGCTACGAGCTACATGTTTTGACATATGCCCGACTTAATATTCATTTGGCAAAAAAGGTAGAGGTAAAGGCGCACACGATTTTAACATTTGATAAAAACAAGCATTAATTAGTTGGTCATGCCACCTCTGGCTTAAAGAATAAAGCAACTTTGTCATTTGTTTAGTTTAATTTAAGATCTCATTGGAATGATAGGTTTTTGTAATGTAGCTGCGACAGTAGGTAGGGTCAGGGCTGCTTCTAAGCGTCTGTGTCCTAAAACAGATGTCAACTGTACGATTCAGGTGCCGTGCCTTGGAAGAAATGCGCAACCCTTATGCACCTATCAATGTAAACCCCGTGGGGGGGGAGTGCGGGCAAGGGGTGGGGATTTGACCAAGGAGCAAAAATTCTGGTCAATTGCCCACGGGTGGGGCAGCATATGTTCATCAAATGTAGTCCAAATCCCCACCCAGGGGCAAAGTACCAAATAAAAGACAAGCTATGCACATAGGCCTTTCTCGATTATGCTAGTAAAACTGGCATTTAATGCTACTAGAAATTCTTGCATAAAGCCAAAAAAATGCTAAAATTCCAAAGAATGCTTTGTTTTATTTCAAACAGAACGTACAAACTCTTACATTATATGCTCATATCAACAACAGGTGATACTTAATAATTGTTTATTTATCAAACATGGGGTCAGAATTAAAACTTTTCCAGCCAACAGCAACTAAACAGTCATATTTGAAGCACTACCATGCGCTGGGTACACACAACCTAAACTAGCACAATTCTGTTCAACTTCTAACTCATATAAAACGTTTACGTTTCAGTATACTGTAAGCAGTTGCGAGCGCTTATCGCTTGTTGTATTGTGTACTGGCTTGAATGTAATCGACGAGAGCACAATCTTGCTGCTCATTGAATGAGGCTTTCAGGATTGAAAACACCCTTTCTGCGGTTGCAGAAGAAGGCTGTATGAGTAGGACTTGCTTTACCGCCGTAGCCCAACGAGGACGTCGCTCCTCCTGCCTGTGCCACCATTCAACTTTCTGTCGTCGTTTGTATTTACCGGAGGTGGACTGTAGTGATCGATCTCTTGCTATAGGTGATGGAACTGGTCCGTGATCTTGCAAGTTCGTGGCCGACGCCATCTTGGCTGAGCAAGAGAAAGACTTACCCGCTGACCACCCATACCTTTTTTGCGTTGGTGTACACACACAAGTAACACTTCACAAGTACACAAGTAACACAACGCACAAACAGTCGAAACAGACAGAAAACAATCAAATCAAGTTATCAAAATTGTGAAACTTTAGGATTATTTATCCTTCTGAGTGCTGAAATCTGAATCACAGTCATGAAAAATGACAGAAAATGCTAGCAATTATTTTTCAATAAAAAACAAAAAAAGTGCTCGTTTTCCCAAAAAATGCCGTAAAAAATGCTAGCATAATCGAGAAAGGCCTATATGCACATACCTTTAATAACATGTGACTTAGATGGCCTATGAAGTAGAAGATAAATATCGGTAAAAAAACTCACCTTCTCCGAAACCCACGTCATTCCAAAGACAAGAAAGACGATGCCAGGTAACCACGATTTGTCTTGGCCCCAGTCTCTCTGCCGAACAAATCAAATGTCCCGACCCCCGAGCAAAGGTACTCGATCAAACCTCCCACTGAGGAGATGGATTCCTTGGTCAAATCCCCACCCCTTGCCCGCACTCCCCCCCCCCCACGGGGCTTACATTGATAGGTACATTACAGACCCATTTCAGAAGTGACGTCATGGCACGTGATCTTGCGAACTGGAGTACTGTTATTACTGAATATAGTACTGAATACTGTTATTATTTCAATGCGGTGACCCGGGTTCAAATCCCGCTCTGGCCACTACCTGGTGTTGTTCTGGGTAAGTACCTGGTTGAACTCCTCGATCATCCTTGTAAATAGCCAACTGGTCTGCCTCCCACCAGTTGGGATTCTTAACTATGGTGTATGTTGTATGTTGTAGTGTACCATATTGTCTTCGAAAAGCCCCCATGGGGAAAGACAATAAAGGATGTATGTATGTATGTATGAATTCTCTTTAAGAAAATGCATAATTTGTATTAGTATCACCCAACTGGTGGCTAATGCAAATGCCGCAATCTGATTGGCTACGCTACTAGAGGACTACTGTATTTGTAATAGTGCTCGAGTAGCGAAATTCGTGGCGCTTTCTTTTGTTTTATTCCCAAATAAATCTTTCTCCAACTTGCATTTGCTAACTTTATTATTGCTTTTTCTGTCCGACTAGTTGGGTGATACTAAAACAATTAGACCCCTCGTCCTCGAGGGCTACGGGTCTAATTGTTAAGTAGAGAAATATCATACATGAGTTTTCCAATGGACTCTGCTACACGACACCTCGCCTATCACTGTATGAGCTTCAAAAGCTTTAATACTTTGTCGATTTTCATGCGTAATGATTCAAATAACCATACCCATTTTGTATCGCAGACAATGATCTAAAGAAAGCAGGTGAAAATTTATGGTTTCCAATCCATTCAGTTCTCTCTTAAGCGATCACCGCTGGTGCGAGCAAAAGAGAGTTTTTGAAACAGTGTTTTATTGAGAAGGAAAGTGGCTCTTTACAAGATAATTGCGCAAGAGAAGTGGTCGCTTAATAGAGTGGTCGTTAGGAGAGAGTTGACTGTCTCCGATATACGAAAGATTACCTTGCCATGTTTTGAGACATTTGGCGAACCGCCACATTCGAATTTCAATTTGATCACCAAAACAAGGAGTCTCGCACACACTTCATTGCACTGCAAGGGAACTTATCAATGCAGCGAGTATATGAAAATAAACTTGAAATCTGCAGGCCTCGTTTGCAGACGGAAGATCAATTGGCCACTCCAGAAACACACGATAATGCTCATTGTTTGCTACCCCAAAATTTTGCATAAGCATTGTTTTCAGCTTCTCTTGGGGCCATTTTAACTCCCAAGAGAAACTGGAGACAATGCTTATGCAAAATTTTGGCGCGACAAACAAAGAGCATTATGGTATGTTATAGTACTTTCTGGAGTGGCCAATTCAAACCTCCTTTCTGGGACCTCCGAAACGAAAAGAAGGAATTTCCACCTAACTGGGAATTCGTTGGTTTTGTATCAGCTTACCTTACATTTTAAATGTGTAGAAGCCACTCGCATGAAATGTCTGCATATCACAACAAGCCGACACTAAAAGTAGAACTGGAAATAACAAGTCCTGGTTTGATAAGAATGCGTTCTAAATATCAAAGACGGTACTGCTGCTTGATGAAAAAGGAATGAAAAATAGTCGATATCTTAAAAACAGAATTACTAACGTTGCAACATACACAAGATTAAATGAACCAGAATCTGTGAGAATTAACAAACGGCAACCCCACATTAAGGTGAGACTAGTGCAAAAATTGAAGTGCTGATTCGTACATTTTTGAGAATAGAGGATAAATTAGAGTATTGATACATCTTCTGCATATTAATGCATGGAAACTACAACCCATATGGCCACAAATAATACAGAATTAAAACCAAGAATGACTTTTTTCTTGACTTTTTGCTGCATATGTCGTACAAGTTGTGGAAGGTTTAGGCTGGTTTGTAGCGTCATAGAGGATATATTAAAGTGTCGTCCCGGGCTTAATATTTGACATGGTTGTTAATATTTAGGTCATTGTTGTCGTGGTCTGCATTGTTTGGATTTTCTTTGTAATCTTTTGTTACGTCACTGGTGGGTTTTACACCGAACATAAACCCAACACTCCTAGGTATTATGAACAAATCACCTTAATTGTTACTAATAATGCCCAAGACATTAACCCTACCTGAAAACATTGTTTAGCTGCAGCAATTTTAAATCCTCTTGAACATAGAAATACAGACTTCTGTAATGCATCGATGACCAAACTGCGCTCTGTAGGCGCACGTGCATTTTATTTGCCGACTTGTTCACACATATCATCGCTCTAGAATGTGTCTAGTCGCGGTGGTTTGAAGACGCCTGACCAGTTCAGGACGGGGTCTCAGAGCAGTTAATACCAGCTTTCAACTTAACCCTTTCAATCCCAAGAACTTAAAATTGATTCTCGCTGAGTATCATAGTTTCCATTTTATGCTAGATTGGAGAATGTAGTGTTTGATTAATTCAGTATCAATATCCTGATCATTTTCTTAATCTTTATAATGTGTTTGTTAATAATGAGTTGGAATTATATGAAGAAATTACCCATTGATCCCCGAGTGATAGGGTTAACACAGAACTTGGTTCTGTCCTCGTGTACCGGTACACTAGAGCCGATACAAAAGACCAAAGTTAAGAAGTGTTGTATACTGCCGCCATGGACGAAGACAAGCGAGAGGTACGTATCATTTCATCAATTAGTTATTATTAGTGCAAATACTCAAGTGATTATACAAAATCGCGCGCTCTGATTGGTTCGCTATCTCGGATTATCAGCCGATAATCAGCTCGACAAACAAAATGGCTGCCAGTCGTTCGCGCGCTTTTGATGAAATAAATTTTTTTTCATGTCGTAAAATGCTTTTCTTTACTTTTTTGAAATTATCACCTGTGCATTTACACTAAAACAATTATTCGCCTCAGGCTCAGTGATTCTCGGATAATATTCACCTCGACTTCGTCTCGGTGAATCACCGTGAATCACTTCGCCTTCAGCGAATAATTGTTAATTATTATTTTATGATGTCATTTCACGTGCTATATTTCCTTTATTCACAAGGGAAAGAAGGGGGGGGGGGTGGGGAGGTTATGTGAAGTAAAGGTAAAATCTTCATTTAGACACGGTATTTCCTTCAGGAATTTACAATATTAAATAAATAAATAAATCTAACTACCTAACTAAATTAAATATTAAAAAGTATTTCTGTCAGACCTGCTTTACAAGGAAGCCGTGTATAAAAGCAAAATAAAACTTAGATAAGACTGCTATTAAAATCATAATCCTTTAACTTAGATTTAAATTCATTCAGAGAGGGCGACTGTCGAATATCAAGGGGTAGACTGTTCCACAGTATAGCTCCGCTGTAGCACTGTCTTCTTTTACAATAATTAGTGCGGGACTGTGGAATAGCAAGCCTACAGTCATTATCTCTTAGGTTATAGCTTTAAGTATCGGAACGGAAGACAAAGCGCGAAGTAAGATAATCCGGAACCATACAATTTACAATCTTATACATTAATATTGATTTATCAACAAGACGTTGACGGTCCAATTTAACCCAGTTAGCCATCCGTAACAATTCACCAGTACTACGATCGTAATTCGAAACGATATTACGCGTGATTTTTTGGCACCTGACTGCCACAGGCAAACTCGCGGAGAACGAAAATCAGAGTTATCCGAAAAGCAGTTTAACCTACGACCTATCGATTGCTAGTTCAGATGCTCTACCACAGAGAGCAATGCAAGGCCATTTAACTGCAATCTTGGGCAAAATGTTTGGGACGTAGAAACGCGTTGGACATCGTCGATCGACACTTCGCCTCATAACAGCTTTGAGATACTGCTTGAAATTTTTGTAAAGGATTGGTCAAGTTGGGGTAGCTTTGTTCGAACAGATATTTTGAAAACCATGGAACCCGCGTCTATTAAGACCGCTAACCTTCTTGCAGCGCGCGATGACGTGCGCAAGCGCTAAAGGGCATTATGGGATTGCAAAATGATTGTACTGAGGAATGGCTTGTACAAAATGAAATGCGGGAGAAAGTTCTACTTTGCCTACTGCTATATTACTTTTGCCAACATATACAAACCGTGGCAAAAACACCGTTATTTAATGCGAAACGCGTTTCTAAATGTAGCTACGTTTTTCAAAACTCTCGATCAAGAATATAAATGAGAGGAACGCTCCTGTTGATGGGCTCCCGATATCTCTCAGTAATCTCTGCCCCCCCTACCCCTTCCCCCTCGTGAACAATGATTGTTCAGTTTCTGTGGTTCAACAATGCATGGGGGGGGGGGGTGGGGAGGGGAGTATCTTGGGAAGAACTATATCGGCTGTTTTCGAATTATTCTCAGGTTCACTGTCTTATAAGATTTTGTCCGCGATTGTAGGTTCATGGGAGGACAAACATCGAACTGATAGGATTTGAATGTAAAAGTTTAAGGGTTCTGAAATAATTGAGATAGCATATCACTATAAGGTGGGATCATTGGTATAAAAAATACGTCTTCTTTAAGAATAAATTGCATCATATGCTATGATTGATCAAATAGGTACCCTATCCGGCTAGGCCTCACTCCAGTCAATCTTGTCCGAGCACCACAGATTTCCTGGAGACGACGAGTACGAGGCTGCGTGTTCCTGGTGCCGGCGAAATAAAACATTAGCTAAATTAGCAATCGCACGCGACACAACTGAAAAGATTATCTTTCTTCCAGTTCTGTTGAATACTGTTTAAAGTTTCTAATAAAGTTAGTCCCATTTCAGAAGTCTCTGCTTGAGTCTTGATTTTAAAAACAGGAAGACACAAATGTCCTCGATTGTTCGCGATCTCATCGAAAAATTGCCAGCATTCGAAGACGGAACTTGGAAGGATGGAGTCATTGTCACCATCTGGATTTTTTCAATTCTTACAGGTAATGATCAGTGTTGTACATGACAGCCATACTAAACGGAAGTCTGTTATACCTACTTTGATGAAAGGGACCTCCCTCCAGTTAACCATCGTCACAAACATTCCGCACATCAAAATTTTCTGTAGAGAGGTTTCTTGCTTGGGTGAACAGACCACCAAAATTCAGATATTTCAGTTTTGATTTACAGTCTGTCGACTTATTTCAATTTATTTAAATACCAGCCCGCAGTTGTTCTAATCGTTAGTGCTAGCCGAGCTGTTTGTTCGCGTTGCATAATCGCTGGGAATGAAACAATTCCTACATGGGCTAACCTCCCAAATGGTATCTCTTAGGCAATATTTCGGAAAACACATATAAAGGACTAAATAACATTTTTAAGCTGCAATACCAAGGAAAATAGAATTTGTATCAAAAACAACCACTGGTTATGGCAGTTGACCCGGAATTGTAAATTCATGCAAATCACGACTGGCTTCGTGATCGAGTTCAGGGAATCCCCAGAAGATGATGTCAACATTTATAGACACTGCCGGTTGTGTCAGAAACTGTTTTGAAATATGTTGTGGAAAGGTACAAAACGATTATGAAGACGTATTTGGAAATATTGTGCTTTTAGAGCAGGTTCCCTGGCACTCCAGTACCTTCCCCTAGTTATATTATGCCCCGGATGTGTAACTGAAAAAATACTCCTGAACTCAAGCCAATGCAATGTTCGTCAGAACTAAGGCAATGTACACAAACTTTATTGATGACTATAGCACCCTGAGGGGTACTCCCATAAATTTCGGATAGGTGCGGTGCCGCGAAGAATCTTAAACGCTAAGGATATAACAAAGGAAATTGGTACCTCATTTCAGTAAGGCCCAAACCCTAAAAATAACACCCTGTGCAAGGGAAAAAAAACTAAAATACCTTGAACGGGTCAGCTTTTTTTCGTTTCAGTGTAAGATTACTGGAAGTTAGCATCAAGCATAGCATAGAAGACTAAGCCTACTTTAATAACCGCCGCGGGAAAACACAAGCTTTATAAAATCGCTTTGCTAATAATTTAACTTTAAGAGGTCATTTGTTTTCCTCTTAGCTGGGTATTTACGCACTGCTATTTTAGGTGATACAATTTAGTCACCCTAACTAAGGATCAAACCGGAAACACTATGCCAACATGGGCAAAAATGATACCCTATATAAGGATCAGAACCTCAAAAATCATACCCCATCCCACAACACATACCTATGCCGGAGTACTCTATCCGGGCTGTAATATAGCTGACATCAAATCTACCTCATCTAGTGTGCCTCTTTCATCACAATAAGTTTCTATCACCGATGAAGGAAATATGACGACAATAATTCCCGGCAATAATTGTATATCGCGGCTTGTTTAAACAGCGTTCAAAGTAAATGTGGCACGGGATAATCAGAATTTTGACTCTGGTCCATGTCCGTTGAGCAATCTGCAGACGACATTCTCTTTTAGAGCATTTCAAAGCGAGAGATAACGGATGCCTCTGGCCACGAATTTGCTTTCCAAGTAGCAGATCCAAAGCTTTTATTTAAACAACGCTACTTAATCCACTGAAGTGGTCGACTATAAGACTAGCAGCACTGAGTGGAAGAGAAAAAGCACGTGGACACAGTGTTCAATCAGTTCTCAGGCGTCGAGACTTTCAGTTGATTGATAACTTGAGGTCACTTGAATACTGGCGGATGTGGGAAAAGCTGTAGCGACTACCACGCCATGTGCCGTAATGATTGGTCAGAGTGTATGATGAGTTTTTGACGGTGCTATTAATGGCTTTCACAGTTTCTGTAGGACTGAACGCTTCACTGGGGCTCTAGAGCATAGTGTTCCCGGTGTGATCCTTAGGCTCTAGAGCCCCAGTGAAGCGTTCAGTCCGAACGTTCAGTGAAGCGTTCAGTCTTAAAACTTCACCGCTGGGGCTCTAAGTGAAGCGTTTAGACTGAACGACCCTGAGAGCCCCAGTGAAGTGTTCAGTCTTACAGATTAATCGGACCTGCTACAATTACTACTACTACTACTAATGCCAGCAGTACACGGCTATCGAGAGCCAAACTTGAATAACTGTAGAGAACGGTCCGCTATAAAACAGCCATTCATTGCTTGCTCGCGATCTCAACTATGCCAAGAAAAGCGTTAGGCACTTGCAAATGAGTATACTTGAAAATAAAATCAAATCTCCGCTATCTAGGTTTTTTACAAAAATAGTTACACGAGTAGTAAACGTTCGTGGAGGTCGGTTAAATTGTTGTCAAATATCAATGCAGAGTGAAGCTCCTTGATTTTCATAGGCCACGTGAGGATCCGTACACTCGATTGGAAAACTCTCTAAAAAGCAGGAAAAAAACGGTACATTCGTTAAGACCAGCATGATCATCTCAAAGAAAATATATTAAACCAATGTTTAAGTCATGTTAAAATATCTATTCTGCTTTATTCTGCTTTTAAATAAAAATAAAATTGAAATCCTTAGAGTTGCTGCTGACGGTCGATACAAATTACGGCGAACTTGAAGCTAGCTGATTGTAAAAAAAAGACGGTCATTATGCACTGGAAATTATTTCCACTCAGTAAAACAACAAACTCTCTTACACCATTCAGGCATGTCTTACCTTCACCATGTTCAACAGCCTTTGCGCGTTGCGGTTGATACCATGACACAAAAAGACCCAATCTTGTGGTATTCCAAAGCCATATAACTAGTCATAGTTGTCACTAAATCTGCCCCCGACTTTGTAAAAACTGAATGAAGACTGCATGTGGTTGTCCATGTATTTGTTATGAACCTATGAAATGTAGTTTTCGTTTGAGAGTTTGCGAGTGCAAATTCCTTGTTGTGTTTGTGTTTTGTCAGTTATCACACTTTGTTTCTTGGGTTAATGGAAATCCTCATACATATCGTGTTTAGGATGGGTTTACATTATAGCTTGGAATGAAATCGTGACGACTCGTTGCCAAACTTGCCAAACCCAGTTTGCGCGGTTGCTGAGCCAGGCGCACATTCTGAAAATTAACCGGGACCACCGAAGCCATATAATTACTCGCTGAAAAAATCTTCCCACCCTGGCAATCATGCTGTTTAGCACTGGAAATGTACACTTATGAAATGGCCGTACCACTTCCTTTGAAAACAAGACGCAAAGCGCTGTTTCATCTGAGTTGGTTTTAGAGTTTTTATCTCCTTAGTGAAGTTATTCTTTCACTGATTGTGACGTCAATCTTCGGACACAATCCGGGTTGAAACTCGTGACAAAAATATGTGTTGTTACTTAGACACGGTATTTCCTTCAGGAATTTACAATATTAAATAAATAAATCTAACTACGTAACTAAATTAAATATTAAAAAGTATTTCTGTTAAGACCTGCTTTACAAGGAAGCCGTATATAAAAGCAAAATAAAGCTTAGATAAGACTACTATTAAAATCATAATTCTTTAACTTAGATTTAAATTCATTCAGAGAGGGCGACTGTCGAATATCAAGTGGTAGACTATTGCACAGTATAGCTCCGCTGTAGCACTGTCTTCTTTTACAATAATTAGTGCGGGACTGTGGAATAGCAAGCCTACAGTCATTATCTCTTAGGTTATAGCTTTAAGTATCAGAACGGAAGACAAAGCGCGAAGTAAGATAATCCGGAACCCTACAATTTACAATCTTAACATTAATATTGATTTATGAACAACACCGGTTTACGGTCCAATTTAACCTAGTTAGCCATCCGTAACAATTCATGAGGGGGACATTGGGGTTTACGGTATTGCGGTATTGGGCTTATTTTCAGGCGGTATTTCGGTAATTCAAGTCCCAAGCTACGGTATTGCGGTATGCGGTAGCCCTACGGTATGCGGTTTTTCGTCGTTTTGATCGACGGTAATCGGTAAAAAAACATATTTCGCGGTATTGCGGTTCAGTTGAAGTTACGGTGTTCACACTTCTCGTCATAACTAGCTCCGAAGTTAGCGTAACATAGCAAGCCAATCGTGATTTGCTTCATATCATTGTTGATCTACAAAAATTTCTTTGATACGAAAACATCGGCACATAAGAGAGATAACTGAACGCACTAGGTGGATACAACTTTAAGCGTGGCCGATTAAAAGTGCGGTATCGGTATTTTGTAGATTTTGCACTCGGTATTTCGGTATTTGCATTTTTTTCTTACGGTATTGCGGTATTTGGTAACCCCCAATGTCCCCCTCATTCATCAGTACTACGATCGTAATTCGAAAACGTTATTACGCGTGATTTTTTGGAACTGCCACAGGCAAACTCGCGGAAAACGAAAATCAGAGTTATCCGAAAAGCAGTTTAACCTACGACCTATCGATTGCTAGTTTAGCTGCTCTACCACAGAGAGCAATGCAAGGCCATTTAACTGCAATCTTGGGCAAAATGTTTGGGACGTAGAAACGCGTTGGACATCGTCGATCGACACTTCGCCTCATAACAGCTTTGAGATACTGCTTGAAATTATTGTAAAGGATTGGTCAAGTTGGGGTGGCTTTGTTCGAACAGATATTTTGAAAACCATGCAACCCGCGTCTATTAAGACCGCTAACCTTCTTGCAGCGCGCGATGACGTGCGCCAGCGCTGAAGGGCATTATGAGATTGCAAAATGATTGTACTGAGGAATGGCTTGTACAAAATGAAATGCGGGAGAAAGTTCTACTTTGCCTACTGCTATATTACTTTTGCCAACATATACAAACCGTGGCAAAAACACCGTTATTTAATGCGAAACGCGTTTCTAAATGTAGCTACGTTTTTCAAAACTCCCGACCAAGAATATAAAGGAGACGAACGCTCCTGTTGATGGGCTCCCGATATCTCTCAGTAATCTCTGCCCCCCTACCCCTTCCCCCCCGTGAACAATGATTGTTCAGTTTCTGTGGTTCAACAATGCATGGGGAGGGGAGTTTCATTGGAAGAACTATATCGGCTGTTTTCGAATTATTCAGAACCAGATTAAGAATAGGTTCACTGTCCCATAAGGTTTTGTCCGCGATTGTAGGTTCATGGGTGGAAAAACATCGAACTGATAGGATTTAAATGTAAAAGTTTAAGGGTAGTGAAATAATTGAGATAGCATCTCACTATAAGGTGGGATCATTGGTATAAAAAATACGTCTTCTTTAAGAATAAATTGCATCATATGCCATGATTTATCAAATAGGTACCCTATCCGGCTAGGCCTCACTCCAGTCAATCTTGTCCGAGCACCACAGATTTCCTGGAGACGACGAGTACGAGGCTGCGTGTTCCTGGTGCCGGCGAAATAAAACATCAGCTAAATTAGCAATCGCACGCGACACAACTGAAAAGATTATCTTTCTTCCAGTTCTGTTGAGTACTGTTTAAAGTTTCTAATAAAGTTAGTCCCATTTCAGAAGTCTCTGCTTGAGTCTTGATTTTAAAAACAGGAAGACACAAATGTCCTCGATTGTTCGCGATCTCATCGAAAAATTGCCAGCATTCGAAGACGGAACTTGGAAGGATGGAGTTATTGTCACCATCTGGAATTTTTCAATTCTTACAGGTAATCATCAGTGTTGTACTAAACGGAAGTCTGTTATACCTGCTTTGATGAAAGGGACCTCCCTCCAGTTAACCATCGTCACAAACATTCCGCACATCAAAATTTTCTGTAGAGAGGTTTCTTGCTTGGGTGAACAGACCACCAAAATTCAGATATTTCAGTTTTGATTTACAGTCTGTCGACTTATTTCAATTTATTTAAATACCAGCCCGCAGTTGTTCTAATCGTTAGTGCTAGCCGAGCTGTTTGTTCGCGTTGCATAATCGCTGGGAATGAAACAATTCCTACATGGGCTAACCTCCCAAATGGTATCTCTTAGGCAATATTTTGGAAAACATATATAAAGGCCTAAATAACATTTTTAAGCTGCAATACCAAGGAAAATAGAATTTGTAGCAAAAACAACCACTGGTCATGGCAGTTGACGCGGAATTGTAAATTCATGCAAATCACGACTGGCTTCGTGATCGAGTTCAGGGAATCCCCAGAAGATGATGTCAACATTTATAGACACTGCCGGTTGTGTCAGAAACTGTTTTGAAATATGTTGTGGAAAGGTACAAAACGATTATGAAGACGTATTTGGAAATATTGTGCTTTTAGAGCAGGTTCCCTGGCACTCCAGTACCTTCCCCTAGTTATATTATGCCCCGGATATGTAACTGAAAAAATACTCCTGAACTCAAGCAAATGCAATGTTCGTCAGAACTAAGGCAATGTACACAAACTTTATTGATGACTATAGCACCCTGTGGGGTACTTTCATAAATTTCGGATAGGTGTGGTGCTGCGAAGAATCTTAAACGCTAAGGATATAACAAAGGAAATTGGTACCTTATTTCAGTAAGGCCCAAACCCTAAAAATAACACCCTGTGCAAGGGAAAAAAAACTAAAATACCTTGAACGGGTCAGCTTTTTTTCGTTTCAGTGTAAGATTACTGGAAGTTAGCATCAAGCATAGCATAGAAGACTAAGCCTACTTTAATAACCGCCACGGGAAAACACAAGCTTTATAAAATCGCTTTGCTAATAATTTAACTTTAAGAGGTCTTAGTGGGTATTTACGCACTGCTGTTTTAGCTGATACAATTTAGGCACCGTAACTAAGGATCACACCGGGAACACTATGCCAACATGGGCAAAAATGATACCCTATATAAGGATCAGAACCTCATACCCCAATCATACAATCATACCCCATCCTACAACACATACCTATGCCGGAGTACTCTATCCGGGCTGTAATATAGCTGACATCAAATCTACCTCATCTAATGTGCCTCTTTCATCACAATAAGTTTCTATCACCGATGATAGAAATATGATGACAATAATTGTATATCGCGGCTTGTTTAAACAGCGTTCAAACTAAATGTGGCACGGGACAATCAGAGTTTTGACTCTGGTCCATGTCCGTTGAGCAATCTGCAGACAACATTCTCTTTGAGAGCATTTCAAAGCGAGAGATAACGAATGTCTCTGGCCACGAATTTGCTTTCCAAGTAGCAGATCCAAAGCATTTTATTTAAACAACGCTACTTAATCCACTGAAGTGGTCGACTATAAGACTAGCAGCACTGAGTGGAAGAGAAAAAGCACGTGGACACAGTGTTCAATCAGTTCTCAGCCGTCGAGACTTTCAGTTGATAGATAACTTGAGGTCACTTGAATACTGGCGGAAGTGGGAAAAGCTGTAGCGACTACCACGCCATGTGCGGTAATGATTGGTCAGAGTGTATGATGAGTTTTTGACGGTGCTACTAATGGCTTTCACAGTTTCTGTAGGACTGAACGCTTCACTGGGGCTCTAGAGCATAGTGTTCCTGGTGTGATCCTTGGGCTTTATAGCCCCAGTGAAGCGTTCAGTCCGAATGTTCAGTGAAGCGTTCTGTTTTGAGAACTTCACCGCTGGGGCTCTAAGTGAAGCGTTCAGACTGAACGACCCTGATAGCCCCAGTGAAGTGTTCAGTCTTACAGATTAATGAGACCTGCTACATTACTACTACTAACGCCAGCAGTACACGGCCTTCAAGAGCCAAACTTGAATAACTGTAGAGAACGGTCCGCCATTCATTGCTTGCTAGCGATCGCAACCATGCCTTGAAAAGCGTAAGGTACCTACAAATGAGTATACTTGAAAGTAAGATCAAATCTCCGTTATCTAGGTTTTTCACAAAAATAGTTACACGAGTAGTAAAGGTTCGTGGAGGTCGGTTAAATTGTTGTCAAATATCAATGCAGAGTGAAGCTCCTTGATTTTCATAGGCCACGTGATGATCCGTACACTCGATTGGAAAACTCTCTAAAAAGTACGAAAAAGAAGGTACACTCGTTAAGACCAGCATCATCTCAAACAAAATATATTAAACCAATTTTTAAGTCATGTTGAAATATCTATTCTGCTTTATTCTGCTTTTAAATAAAAATAAAATTGAAATCCTTAGAGTTGCTGCTGACAGTCGATACAAATTACGGCGAACTTGAAGCTAGCTGATTGTAAAAAAAAGACGGTCATTATGCACTGGAAATTATTTCCACTTAAAACAACAAACTCACTGACACCATTCAGGCATGTCTTATCCTCACCATTTTCAACAGGCTTTGCGCGTTGTGGTTGATACCATGACACAAAAAGACCCAATCTTGTGGTATTCCAAAGCCATATAATTACTCGCTGAAAAAATCTTCTCACTCTGGCAATCATGCTGTTTAACACTGGAAATGTACACTTATGAAATGGCCGTACCACTTCCTTTGAAAACAAGACGCAAAGCGCTGTTTCATCTGAGTGGGTTTTACTCAATTCATTTTGTGAAGTTATTGTTTCACTGATTGTGACGTCAATCTTCGGACACAATCCGGGTTGAAACTCGTGACTAACATATGTGTTGTTACCTGAGTTACCTGAGACACGGTATTTGCTTCAGGAATTTACCATATTAAATAAATAAATCTAACTACCTAACTAAATTAAATATTAAAAAGTATTTCTGTTAAGACCTGCTTTACAAGGAAGCCGTATATAAAAGCAAAATAAAGCTTAGATAAGACTACTATTAAAATCATAATTCTTTGACTTAGATTTAAATTCATTCAGAGAGGGCGACTATCGAATATCAAGGGGCAGACTGTCCCACAGTATAGCTCCGCTGTAGCACTGTCTTCTTTTACAATAATTAGTGCGGGACTGTGGAATAGCAAGCCTACAGTCATTATCTCTTAGGTTATAGCTTTAAGTATCAGAACGGAAGACAAAGCGCGAAGTAAGATAATCCGGAACCCTACAATTTACAATCTTAACATTAATATTGATTTATGAACAACACCGGTTTACGGTCCAATTTAACCTAGTTAGCCATCCGTAACAATTCATGAGGGGGACATTGGGGTTTACGGTATTGCGGTATTGGGCTTATTTTCAGGCGGTATTTCGGTAATTCAAGTCCTAAGCTACGGTATTGCGGTATGCGGTAGCCCTACGGTATGCGGTTTTTCGTCGTTTTGACTGACGGTAATCGGTAAAAAAACATATTTCGCGGTATTGCGGTTCAGTTGAAGTTACGGTGTTCACACTTCTCGTCATAACTAGCTCCGAAGTTCGCGTAACATAGCAAGCCAATCGTGATTTGCTTCATATCATTGTCACTCTACAAAAATTTCTTTCATACGAAAACATCGGCACATAAGAGAGATAACTGAACGCACTAGGTGGATACAACTTTAAGCGTGGCCGATTAAAAGTGCGGTATCGGTATTTTGTAGATTTTGCACTCGGTATTTCGGTATTTGCATTTTTTTTCTTACGGTATTGCGGTATTTGGTAACCCCCAATGTCCCCCTTATTCATCAGTACTACGATCGTAATTCGAAAACGTTATTACGCGTGATTTTTTGGCACCTGCCACAGGCAAACTCGCGGAAAACGAAAATCAT
Source organism: Ricordea florida (assembly GCA_949710005.1). Taxonomy (NCBI): domain Eukaryota; kingdom Metazoa; phylum Cnidaria; class Anthozoa; order Corallimorpharia; family Ricordeidae; genus Ricordea; species Ricordea florida. Next base: position 21,232,191 of record OX453278.1, on the reverse strand, counting down.
AGTTATCCGAAAAGCAGTTTAACCTACGACCTATCGATTGCTAGTTCAGATGCTCTACCACAGAGGGCAATGCAAGGCCATTAAACTGCAATCTTGGGCAAAATGTTTGGGACGTAGAAACGCGTTGAACATCGTCGATCGACACTTCGCCTCATAACAGCTTTGAGATACTGCTTGAAATTATTGTAAAGGATTGGTCAAGTTGGGGTGGCTTTGTTCGAACAGATATTTTGAAAACCATGCAACCCGCGTCTATTAAGACCGCTAACCTTCTTGCAGCGCGCGATGACGTGCGCCAGCGCTGACGGGCATTATGGGATTGCAAAATGATTGTACTGAGGAATGGCTTGTACAAAATGAAATGCGGGAGAAAGTTCTACTTTGCCTACTGCTATATTGCTTTTGCCAACATATACAAACCGTGGCAAAAACACCGTTATTTAATGCGAAACGCGTTTCTAAATGTAGCTACGTTTTTCAAAACTCCCGATCAAGAATATAAAGGAGACGAACGCTCCTGTTGATGGGCTCCCGATATCTCTCAGTAATCTCTGCCCCCCCCTACCCCTTCCCCTTCGTGAACAATGATTGTTCAGTTTCTGTGGTTCAACAATGCATGGGGGGGGAGGGGGGTGGGGAGGGGAGTTTCATTGGAAGAACTATATCGGCTGTTTTCGAATTATTCAGAACCAGATTAAGAATAGGTTCACTGTCCCATAAGGTTTTGTCCGCGATTGTAGGTTCATGGGAGGAAAAACATCGAACTGATAGGATTTAAATGTAAAAGTTTAAGGGTAGTGAAATAATTGAGATAGCATCTCACTATAAGGTGGGATCATTGGTATAAAAAATACGTCTTCTTTAAGAATAAATTGCATCATATGCAATGATTTATCAAATAGGTACCCTATCCGGCTAGGCCTGACTCCAGTCAATCTTGTCCGAGCACCACAGATTTCCTGGAGACGACGAGTACGAGGCTGCGTGTTCCTGGTGCGTTCGAAATAAAACATTAGCTAAATTAGCAATCGGACGCGACAACTGAAAAGGTTATCTTTCTTCCAGTTCTGTTGAGTACTGTTTAAAGTTTCTAATAAAGGTAGTCCCATTTCAGAAGTCTCTGCTTGAGTCTAAAAACAGGAAGACACAAATGTCCTCGATTGTTCGCGATCTCATAGAAAAATTGCCAGCATTCGAAGACGGAACTTGGAAGGATGGAGTTATTGTCACCATCTGGAATTTTTCAATTCTTACAGGTAATCATCAGTGTTGTACATGACAGCCATACTAAACGGAACTCTGTTATACCTGCTTTGATGAAAGGGACCTCCCTCCAGTTAACCATCGTCACAAACATTCCGCACATCAAAATTTTCTGTAGAGAGGTTTCTTCCTTGGGTGAACAGACCACCAAAATTCAGATATTTCAGTTTTGATTTACAGTCTGTCGACTTATTTCTGATTTATTTAAATATTAGCCCGCAGTTGTTCTAATCGTTAGTGCTAGCCGAGCTGTTTGTTCGCGTTGCATAATCGCTGGGAATGAAACAATTCCTACATGGGCTAACCTCCCAAATGGTATCTCTTAGGCAATATTTCGGAAAACACATATAAAGGCCTAAATAACATTTTTAAGCTGCAATACCAAGGAAAATAGAATTTGTAGCAAAAACAACCACTGATCATGGCAGTTGACCCGGAATCGTAAATTCATGCAAATCGCGACTGGCTTCGTGATCGAGTTCAGGGAATCCCCAGAAGATGATGTCAACATTTATAGGCACTGCCGGTTGTGTCAGAAACTGTTTTGAAATATGTTGTGGAAAGGTACAAAAAGATTATGAAGACGTATTTGGAAATATTGTGCTTTTAGAGCAGGTTCCCTGGCACTCCAGTACCTTCCCCTAGTTGTATTATGCCCCGGATATGTAACTGAAAAAATACTCCTGAACTCAAGCCAATGCAATGTTTGTTAACTAAGGCATGTACACAAACTTTATTCATGACTATAGCACCCTGAGGGGTACTACCATAAATTTCGGATAGGTGTGTGCCGCGAAGAATCTTAAACGCTAAGGATATAACAAAGGAAATTGGTACCTTATTTCAGTAAAGCCCAAGCCCTAAAAATAACACCCTGTGCAAAGGAAAAAAACTAAAATACCTTGAACGGGTCAGCTTTATTGCGTTTCAGTGTAAGATTACTGGAAGTTAGCATCAAGCATAGCATAGAAGACTAAGCCTACTTTAATAACCGCCACGGGAAAACACAAGCTTTATAAAATCGCTTTGCTAATAATTTAACTTTAAGAGGTCATTTGTTTTCCTCTTAGTCGGTATTTACGCACTGCTGTTTTAGCTGATACAATTTAGTCACCCTAACTAAGGATCACACCGGGAACACTATGCCAACACGGGCAAAAATGATACCCTATATAAGGATCAGAACTTCAAAAATCATACCCCATCCTACAACACATACCTATGCCGGAGTACTCTATCCGGGCTGTAATATAGCTGACATCAAATCTACCTCATCTAATGTGCCTCTTTCATCACAATAAGTTTCTATCACCGATGATGGAAATATGATGACAATAATTGTATATCGCGGCTTGTTTAAACAGCGTTCAAAGTAAATGTGGCACGGGATAATCATAGTTTTTACTCTGGTCCATGTCCGTTGAGCAATCTGCAGACGACATTCTCTTTGAGAGCATTTCAAAGCGAGAGATAACGGATGTCTCTGGCCACGAATTTGCTTTCCAAGTAGCAGATCCAAAGAATTTTATTTAAACAACGCTACTTAATCCAATGAAGTGGTCGACTATAAGACTAGCAGCACTGAGTGGAAGAGAAAAAGGCACGTGGACACAGTGTTCAATCAGTTCTCAGGCGTGGAGACTTTCAGTTGATAGATAACTTGAGGTCACTTGAATACTGGCGGAAGTGGGAAAAGCTGTAGCGACTACCACGCCATGTGCCGTTATGATTGGTCAGAGTGTATGATGAGTTTTTGACGGTGCTATTAATGGCTTTCACAGTTTCTGTAGGACTGAACGCTTCACTGGGGCTCTAGAGCATAGTGTTCCCGGTGTGATCCTTAGGCTCTAGAGCTCCAGTGAAGCGTTCAGTCCGAACGTTCAGTGAACCGTTCAGTCTTAAAACTTCACCGCTGGGGCTCTAAGTGAAGCGTTCAGACTGAACGACTCTGAGAGCCCAAGTGAAGTGTTCAGTCTTACAAATTAATCAGACCACCTGCTACTACTACTACTACTACTCACGCTAACAGTACACGGCCTTCAAGAGCCAAACTAAGTCTTAAATAACTGTAGAGAACGGTCCGCCATTCATTGCTTGCTCGCGATCGCAACCATGCCTTGAAAAGCGTTAGGTACCTACAAATGAGTATACTTGAAAGTAAGATCAAATCTCCGTTATCTAGGTTTTTCACAAAAATAGTTACACGAGTAGTAAAGGTTCGTGGAGGTCGGTTAAATTGTACATGTTGTCAAATATCAATGCAGAGTGAAGCTCCTTGATTTTCATAAGCCACGTGAGGATCCGTACACTCGATTGGAAAACTCTCTAAAAAGTAGGAAAACGACGGTACATTCGTTAAGACCAGCATCATCTCAAAGAAAATATATTAAACCAATTTTTAAGTCATGTTGAAATATCTATTCTGCTTTATTCTGCTTTTAAATAAAAATAAAATTGAAATCCTTAGAGTTGCTGCTGACGGTCGATACAAATTACGGCGAACTTGAAGCTAGCTGATTGTAAAAAAAAAGACAGTCATTATGCACTGGAAATTATTTCCACTTAAAACAACAAACTCACTGACACCATTCAGGCATGTCTTACCTTCACCATTTTCAACAGGCTTTGCGCGTTGTGGTTGATACCATGACACAAAAAGACCCAATCTTGTGGTATTCCAAAGCCATATAATTACTCGCTGAAAAAATCTTCTCACCCTGGCAATCATGCTGTTTAGCACTGGAAATGTACACTTATGAAATGGCCGTACCATCCTCCTTTGAAAACAAGACGCAAAGCGCTGTTTCATTTGCGTGAGTAAGGTTTAGCCATTCTTAGTGTTGTGTAGTTCGAATTCCTATATTTTGACGTCAATCTTCAGACACAACCTGTTGAGACTCATGGCAATTACCTATTGTTTGCACTCAACCTGACGACTATACTTGACCCGTAGCCGATTCTTGATGATTGATGATGATGATTCAGGATTTATATAGCGCTTTATCCCAAGGCTCAAAGCGCTTTACAACACGTTTTGTGGGGGACTTTACCAGACTGCTTATTTTTAAAAAGGCGCAAATATCAGCCACGCAGTTCACAATCTTATTAAAGTGAATAGTAGGATACACAGGTGCCCCCATAACAGAATAAGTGATAGACCATCACACCGGGGACTACGTCCCCTACTCTTTCCGAACAATGTGTGGGTTCTTTAACGTCCCACACCAGTACTGTGAGACGGGACCTACGTTTATCGTCCTTATCCGTGAAGACTAGAAAGTCTAACCATTTAAAGGTGTCATTACAAAGGCAGCACTTTCTCCTCAGTTATTTAAAGACCCTGAGTGTTGGTCCGGTCGAGGATTTGAACCCACGACCTCCCGCACGGTAGTCCGGTGCTCTACCAACTGAGCTAACCGGTTTGCGATTCTCCGATTTTACCATTCCCGATCCTCCGATTCAACGATTTCTGATTCTACCATTCTCAAATCCTCAAGTTGATTCGTTCCGATTATATGATTCTCCGATTCTCCGATTCTACCATTGTTCCGATTCTACCATTCTCCAATATTCTGGCCTAAGGTTTATCTCACTTTAAAACACAGACTATAAAATTGCCACGCGGAAAGCAATTGCAAAAAGACTGGAAACCGTTCTGCCGCTTGTGATAAACGCTGATCAAACTGACTACATCAAAGGACGATATATTGGTGAAAACGTAAGACTTATTATTAGTGATACTAGAAATACGACTCCCGCAAAACCTCGCGAAGCTAGTTTTTAAAGGACTCCTAATGGTTTTTCGTATGAGGTATAAAACCCCAATTTATGTATTTACTTATTATTATATTATTTTTACTTTTTGTACTTTCTCATTTTTTGCAATTATCATGATTATTATTATTGTATTATTATCATTATCATTTTAAATATTATTACTGGTATTGATATTATTATTAGTATTGTTATTTTTTATGTTTAACATAATATACTGTTATGGGGTTGGGGTGTATGTCCTAATCTGGGAAAAGGTATTGTTCCTCTACTACTACAAGCAATTCCGTTTTTCTTCTGAATGGGGTTTGTATTATAGGAATTAAAAATCACTCAACTCTGAACAATACCATTTCTTCTTTTAAGCTTAGAATCTAGTTATGGTTGCCACAGCCATAAGATCTTTAAATTTCCTGACTTTTCCCTGACAAATGTAAAATTTCCCTTACCAACTAAATTAGGAAAGTCACAAATTAGTCCTGGTAATGACCTCCAACCTCCTCTCACAACCAACCTCTCTTGTACATGGATTGATAGTTTCTTAAGATAACCAATTCATGGAAAAAGGATTGATTTTCTTGGAAACCCAAAATCAGCTTGTCATTTAATTCTACCAATCCAACACATTTCATGTCACATTCTTGACCACACCAAACCATCGCTGAATTGGCAAGAAATAAATTAGTAGTATTAAATTTCACTTTTCCCTGACTTGATTTGAAATTCCCTTACTTTTCACTGACTTTGAAGAATTTTTTTCCCTTACCATTTCCTGACCTGTGGCAATCATGCTAGTGCAGTCATTTGTCCATACAGTTAGTGTGGAAAATCATGATTGAAAGCATAGGGCAATTAGGAAACTTCAAAGACTTGTTATTACATACAGCACCCTTGCAATGATTATATAAGAAAAATCGCTAAAAATTTTAGCATTTCAAACTTTAGTTTTTCCCTTGTAGAGTTTTTCCAATGTAAAAGGTCAACTGTATATTGTGGTTGTTATTAAATATTTGTGTTTGACATCATAAAAATGAATTAAACAGCATTAAGGAAAAAGGTTAAGATGTTGTCTAATTTTGCAAAGTAGGGCTTAAATTAACTTTTCTTTTGTGGGAAAAGGATGGGTGCTAAGAGAGTAATTCCCAGGAATACATGGAACTCAAAGGTAAAAACCCGTTTTGAAATGGCTATGGAACTTGTCTGTCCCAACGAAACTTTTTAATTACGTAATACATATATGTAGCAAAGAAATATAGCAAAGAGAAATACTACTCAGAAGTCAGTAACAACATCTCCTTTATTTGAGCGAGAAGTTGCTGTCTTAGCTGCGATGTCTCTTGTTATCGTCCCAACCGTCGTTTCTCAATCTCTGCTTTGAGTCGCCGCTTCCCGTGTGCCGATTTTTTGCGGCATTCAAACTTACTCGACGACGATCTCTCACCATTCTTTCTTGTATATGTCGGAGATCTTCTTGCTGGGATGTACTTCCAAGACGAGTGAAATCGGTTTCCACAAAATTCACATTATTTTCAAAACATCATTCAAGGAATTCGTAATGACGGAATTTCACATGGAGTAATGTTGCCAGGTAACCTGGCCTGCGAACGGACACCTTTAAAATATATTTAACAAATAAAGAAGCCTAAGCCGTGTATTACACTGTGATAAAACACGACGGGCATTTGAGAACACGAGTGAAATGTAGAAACACGAGCCGCAGGCGAGTGTTTTCTACATTTCTCGAGTGTTCTCAAATGCCCGGAGTGTTTTAATCACAGTGTAATACACGGCTTAGGCTTCTTTATTCGCTTTATGATATAGATTTTACATGCCGCAAGTAGAAACAACAAAGCACACAGATCGACAAACCGACGCCATTTAATACCAAATTCTCGACTTTTTTCGCTTCTTCTTCTTTATTTGTTTTATTATTCTCAGCTTCAAAACTTTCTGCTGCTTCGCAGAGAATTCCATCATGAATTTCTTCAAAGAAAAATGTTTTTCGCCACCTTTAGAGAATTGTCGAGTGGAGGTAATGTGGCGAAAAACAATAAAACACGCTTTTTCTATGTTTTATACTCTGATAAAACATAGGTTTTTGACCAATCAGAGCGCGCGTAAGAACGTAGCTATATTATAAATATATATATATATATACATATATAAAAACTCTCGGCTCGATTTACTCGGGCTTGCGAGCCACGTGGTCTGACCGAAAGCGACACGATTAGTAACCTCGCTACGCTCGGCCTTCGGCCTCGCTTCGCGAGGAATAAATAAATCTAACTACCTAACTAAATAAATTAACTAGAAATACGACTCCCGCAAAACCTCGCGAAGCTAGTTTTTAAAGAACTCACAATAGTTTTTCATGAGGGATAAGACCCCAATTTATGGATTTACTTCGGTTACTAAATCATTATCACTTTTTGTATTTTCTCATTTCTTGTATTTATTATGATTATTGTTATTGCATTATTATTATTATTATAATTTCTGGTATTGTTATTTTTTTATGTTAAACATAATATACTGTTATGGGGTGGGGGTGTATGTCCTGTTCTGAGAAAAGGTTCCTCTGCTACTACAAGCAATACAGTTTTATTCTGAATAGGGTTTGTATCAGAGGTGGTAAAAATTACTCAACTATGAACAATATCATTTATTCTTCAGTTTAGACTTATAATCAAGTCATGGTTGCACAGCCACAGGATCTTGAAATTCCCTTACATTTCCCTGACAAATGTAAAATTTCCCTTTCCAACTAAATTAGAAAAGTCCAAAATTAGTCCTGGTAATGGCCTCCAACCTCTCCTAACAGCCTACCTCTCCACCCATTTATTTAATATGCTTTCCGAAATTCACATACAGTGTACATGGATTTATAGTTTCTTAAAATAACAAGGTTATGGAAGAAGGATTGATTTTCTTGGATACCCAAAATCAGGTAATCAGCCATTTAATTCTACCAATCCAACACATTTCATGTCACATTCTTGACCACACCAAACCATCACTAAATTGGCAAGAAATAAATTAGTAGTCTTAAATTTCACTTTTCCCTTAATTCTCTCAAATACTTAAACTTTCCCTTAGTTGATTTGAAATTCCCTGACTTTTGACTGACCTTGAAGAATTTTTTTCCCTTACCATTTTCTTACCTGTGGCAATCATGCTAGTGCAGTTATTTGTCCATACAGTTAGTGTGGAAAATCATGACTGAAAGTATAGGCCATTTAGGAAACTTCAAAGACCTGTTATTGCATACAGCACCCTTGCAATGAATATATAAGAAAGATCACTAAAAATTTTAGCATTACAAACTTCAGTTTCTCCCTTATAGAGTTTTTCTAATGAAAAAGGTCAACTGTGTATTGTGGTTGTCATTAAATATTTGTATTTGACATCATAAAAATGATTTAAACAGCATTAAGGAAAAAGGTTAAGATGTTACGCCTAATTTTGCAATGTAGGGCTTAAATTAACTTTTCATTTGTGGGAAAAGGGTAGGGGCTAAGAGAGTAACTCCCAGGGATACTTGGAACTCAAAGGTAAAAACCCATTTTGAAATGGCTATGGAACTTGTTTGTCCCCACGAAACCTTGTAATTACTTAATACATATATATAGGAAAGAAATATAGTAAAGAGAAATACTACTCAGAAGTCAGTAATGACAACTGCTTTATTTACAAATACTTGCACTGATCACTGATAATACTGCAGAACCAGTCACTTATTGTTTGGTATGTTTTCTGTTGAAAATGCTGAACATAAAGTGCTACATCAAACAAATCTACAATATATTTTCACTGTTGCAATTATATCAGATCACATAATTATAAATAATTGCTATCACAACTGCAACCTCTGTATTGGGAATTTCTTTAAAACGGAAGGCAATCGTTTCACTACGAAAAATACCTACCTGCATTCTCATTGCAGTATAAATATTACGTGACTGTCATCTTTCATTTCTTTGCGGTTCCCCTTTTCTGAAACTTTTTTCACGACGATATGGTAATCTGTTTCCTCGTTCGTCCTCTGATTCTGTCTGTGCGCTGTTGCCATGATTTTCCTTAAATTCTGAATCTGTTTTCATTGCAGTTTGCCTTGTGATTATCATATTTTCCAGTGTATCTCAATCTTTTTGAAGTCGTTCCTTCTCGGTTTCCGTTCTAAGTCTCTCATGTCCTGTATAGCTAAAACGAGTCTTTGTTACTATCTATAACAAATTCAATTTCCCATCTAACTTGATTGCATTCCTGGTCCTTTTTCTTGCTGTTTCTTTGCCTTTTTTGAGCGAGCAGTTGTTGTCTCTGCCGCGATGTCTCTTGTTATCGTCCCTACCGTAGTTTCTTAATCTATTCTTTGAGTCGCCGCTTCCCGTGCGCTGATTTTTGCGGCATTCAAACTTACTCGACGACGATCCCTCGCCGCTCTTTCTTGTATATCTCGGAGATCTTCTTGCTGAGATGTACTTCCAGGGTTAGTGAAATCGGCTTCCACAAAATTCACATTATTTTCAAAACATCATTCACGGAATTCGAAATGGCGGAAATTCACATGAAGTAATGTTGCCAGGTAACCTGGCCTGCGAACGGACACCTTTAAAATATAGATATATATATATATATATATAAATATACATATATAAAAACTCTCGGCTCGATTTACTCGCGCTTGCGAGCCACGTGGTCTGACCGAAAGCGACACGATTAGTAACCTAGCTACGCTCGGCCTTCGGCCTCGCTTCGCGAGGAAATATTAAAAAGTATTTCTGTTAAGACCTGCTTTACAAGGAAGCCGTGTATAAAAGACTACTATTAAAATCATAATTCTTTAACTTAGATTTAAATTCATTCAGAGAGGGCGACTGTCGAATATCAAGGGGTAGACTATTCCACAGTATAGCTCCGCTGTAGCACTGTCTTCTTTTACAATAACAAGACGATCTAAGATCGTAAGTCGGACAACAGGTAGACGTGCGGCTAAACTTCAGAATACCCGGCCACGATTGCGTGACATTAAAGTTCTACTCCCGCAGTCCCGCAGACAATAAATATTTGCATATGGAAACAAAACAAAACAAGCACAATACACGATTATTCCTCGTTCTATAATCCATGTGCCGAAAACAAGCTCAATACACATGAATATTCCTCGTTCTATAATCCATGTGCCGAAAATAAGCACGATACACATGAGCATACCTCGTTCTATAATCCATGTGCCGAGGTCTATACCCTTCTAAAATTTCTTTTCTTTCCCACTGCGGGACTGCAGGACTGAAATGCTAAGGGTACCAAGGTCCTGGTTTCCAACGTGGCATCTTTGTTGTCGTTTCCTCGAGTTTCATCGCGAGGCACCTTGTCTTTATCAGCAAATACTCTTCTGTCACTCTGTCCACATTTTCTGTTCACTGGTAACTCGTTTGATTTCTGGTTTGATTCCAGTGAGACATTCGCTAAATCATTTGATTCTTTTGCTATTTTCAGTTCGCGGGACGACCCGTTTCGAAATATACGCTCATTACACACGCCATCTTTTAGAGTGGGTCTACCGCGAACGGTTTGTGGGTCTGTATGTTTGAGCGTAGAAAAGATGACACCATTTGTTTTCAACATATTCGCCATCGACTTCGATATGTAGAAAGAAGTTTGCGCCCGTATTATGTGTCTGCGGTATTCCCCATTGCACGTGACTGCGATTTGCGATGAAACTCGAGGGTAAACCTATAGTCGGTTGCCCGACTAATTAGTGCGGGACTGTGGAATAGCAAGCCTACAGTCATTATTGTAGTGTTTGTTAATGTTTATAATACTTATACTCTCGCCACTCCCCCCGATGTAGAGTTGTTGTTCTGGATGAAGCACGAAGTGTGTGAATGTCATGGTTGTTGTTCGGATTCAATCTGAATGAATCCTTGGTTAAATCCGTAAATATACTACATTTTGGCGACGAGGACGGTCGTTTGAAGAGTTTTGTTCGAGATGTCAAGTATCTATTTGAGCGATGCACAAGGATTAAAACCTTTTGACTGTTCGGAAACGGCTGGTATATCCGCACGCTGGGTGCGATGGCTGCGCGCTTTTGAATTGTTTGCGATGGGAAAAGGAGTCAAGAATGCCGACCAGAAGAAGGCTTTATTGCTGCACACCGCCGGATTAAATGTTCAGGATATTTATTTTACGCTCAACGAGGAAGAAGGATCAGATAGCTATCAGAAAGCGAAGGCGGCTTTGGATAAATATTTCAAACCGCTAGCAAATGTTCCATATGAAAGGCTTTGTTTTCGTGAAACAAGCCAACTAGCCAACGAGACCGTCGAACAGTTTGTAACCAGATTGAGACAAAAAGCCCAAACATGCGAATTTGGAGATGCTTCAGCTATTGATGAGCAAATTCGTGATCAAGTGATCAGCAAATGTTCGTCACATGAACTCCGTCGGAAGTTACTCCAGAAAGGTCGAGAGTTAACACTGCTACAGTTACGAGAAATTGCCCGTTCTATGGAAGAATCTGAAAAACAGGCTCGTTCAATCGAAGGAAGAGCTGATGAGGCGCATAGTGAGGTGAATAGTGTGGATGGAAAAAAGAATTCGAGAATACATGAGAGTTCAAGAAGTGTCAAATGTTTCTGTTGTGGATATATGGGTCATAAAGCCAGCGATCGCCGATGTCCAGCAAGAGGGAAGCAATGTAGGAAGTGCAATGGAGCAGGCCATTTTGAGGTTATGTGTAAGACTAAAGAGAAGCAAAACCGTGGCCAAGTAGCTGGAGGTCTGCGTAAACCAGACACCAGACGAAGGAGTCGTGGAACTCACCATGTAAGGCAGGTAGAAGCTGAAGATAAGCAGAGTGATGACTGTGAATATGCATTTGGAATTTTTCACAATTCAGATGTTTTGAGCGATGGGAAAATATCTGTGAAAGTAGGAGGTTTGCCCGTGACAATGATTATTGATTCTGGTGCTAGTTGCAATGTCATAGGTCGTAATGTATGGGAATATCTGAAAGCAAATAAGGTTGTGTGTGTTTCAAGAAAAGTATCAAAGAAGTTGTATGCATATGATAGTAATCAGCCATTACAAGTTGCAGGCACTTTCACTGCAGAAGTGTCAGTTGGTGAGAGAGTGTTAAGTGGGGTTGAATTTGTTGTTATTAAAAAGGAGGGACACGCCCTTTTGGGGCGCGAAACTGCCATTATGTTACAAGTTTTGAAGATGGGACCTCATGTCAACTCACTAGAGGTTTCTATGTATGAAGCTAAAGGGGAATCCAGTATTTTTGAGAAGTTTCCAGGGTGCTGTGAAGGTATTGGCAAACTTAACAATTTCCAGTTAAAAATTCCAATTGATCCAGCAGTACAACCTGTTGCACAACCCATTAGACGAATTCCGTACCACCTCCGTGATAAGCTGAGTGCCAAACTGGATGAACTTGTTGAACTAGATATTATTGAGAAAGTGAGTGGGCCAAACTCATGGGTCTCACCAGTGGTTGTAGTGCCAAAACCCTCGGGTGACATCCGTTTGTGCGTAGATATGCGTCAAGCCAATATGGCAGTTAAACGAGAGCGATACCCAATACCCACCATTGACGAAGTTTTACAAGATTTGAATCAGAGCAAGTTCTTCAGCAAGTTGGATCTTAACTCAGCCTATCACCAGATAGAACTGTCACCTGAATCTAGGGATATAACTACCTTTGGCACACACAAGGGATTGTACCGATACAAACGACTTATGTTTGGTATAAGTTGTGCACCTGAGATGTACCAGAAGGTACTCCAACAAGTCCTCCAAGAGTGTGATGGTGCTCACAACATTCTTGATGACGTGATAGTCCATGCACCCACTGAAGAGGAACATGATAAGAGATTTGAGAATGTGGTCCGGGTGTTGAGGAGCAGGGGGTTGACCCTGAACCGAGACAAGTGTCAATTTAAGATGTCACATTTAGAGTTCATGGGCCATGTTTTGTCGGCACGTGGAATTGGTCCTGCAGATGTTAAAGTGAAGGCTGTAGTTGATGCCCGAGAACCAAGGAATGCTGGGGAAGTGAGGAGCTTCCTAGGACTGGTCAACTTCACTGCACGTTTTATTCCTGACTTGGCAACAGTATCAGCACCGCTCCGCCAGCTTACGAAGAATGGAGAACCATTTGTGTGGGGGCCAGAACAAAAGGAATCATTTGCAGAGTTAAAGAAGCGACTGGCCAGCGCGGAAACATTTGGATACTTTGACAAGAATTCACCAACCAAGGTGATAGCAGATGCAAGTCCGGTAGGCCTAGGAGCTGTACTAGTCCAACAGCAGGGAGAAGAACTGCGAGTTATCAGCTATGCAAGTAGAAGCTTGTCTGATACAGAACGCCGGTATTCTCAAACAGAAAAGGAGGCTTTGGCAATAGTATGGGCTTGTGAAAGATTCCATGCCTATTTATATGGTGCTGAGTTTCAACTAATGACTGATCACAAACCTCTTGAATGTATTTTCTCACCTAAATCGAAGACCTGCGCTAGGATTGAGAGATGGCTTCTAAGAATGCAACCTTACAGATTTACAATGAAATATATTCCTGGTCCCAAGAATGTTGCAGATTGTTTGTCGCGTCTTCTGAGTCCAATAACACCGTCAGAAGACAGAAACCAAACTGAAGAATATGTTAGATGGGTGGCTCAAGAATCAACGCCTGTTGCCCTGACAACCCGTGAAATTGAGAGAGCTTCAGAATACGACGCAGAGTTGAAGAGTGTACGAGAATGTCTTTTGAACGGAAAGTGGCATGCCATGGAATTCAAGGAGTATCTGCCTGTGCGAGGTGAATTAAGTGCGATTGGAAAACTTGTTCTTCGTGGAACTCGGATTGTGATACCAAAGCGACTTCGTTCTCAAGTACCTCAGTTAGCACATGAAGGCCGTCCTGGAATTGTAGCAATGAAGCAACGTTTACGAACCAAAGTGTGGTGGCCAGGCATCGATAAAGATGTACAGAAAGCTTGTAAAACCTGTCATGGCTGTCAGTTAGTTTCACAACCATCTAAACCAGAGCCATTGACATGCACAGAACTGCCTTCTGCACCATGGCAACATTTAGCAGCCGACTTATTGGGTCGACTGCCTTCGGGTGATTATGTGTTTGTTGTAGTTGACTATTACAGCCGATTCTTCGAGATTGAATTTACCAAATCTACTACATCTGAGAAAATTGTGTCTATGTTGTCCAAGATGTTCGTCACTCATGGCCTTCCTTTGTCCCTAAGGACGGATAATGGGCCGCAGTTTATCAGTGACCATTTCAAGAAGTACTTGGAGGAAAACGGAATCAAACATAGGAGAACCACACCCTTATGGCCACAGGCAAATGGCGAAGTAGAGAGGCAGAATCGTAGTATCCTGAAGCGCCTCCGTATTGCTCAAGCAGAGGGTCGCAACTGGCAATTGGAGATGGACAACTTCTTAATGATGTATCGTAGTACACCACATACTACTACAGGGGTTAGCCCGGCAGAATTGTTGTTTGGAAGACGCATCAGGACCAAATTACCGCATCTTCAAGAGTTCAGCGTTGAGGATGAAGTCCGAGATCGTGACAGTGAGAGGAAAAGCAAAGGACAGATGTACGCAGACTGCAAAAGGAACGCATGTGAAAGCGAGATTCAAGAAGGCGATAAGGTGTTACTGAGACAGGAGAAAGAAAACAAACTGTCAACGCCGTACAAATCATTCCCATTTACAGTTACTAAGAAGAGTGGCAATAGTGTGCTTGTTGAGGCTGATGGTGTAAAGTACCGCCGGAATATAACTCATTTGAAGAAGTATCTCGAGCGAGATGATGATGCGTACCAGGAGACAACACAATGTCCACCAAGTCAAGAGTCTAGAGAACCGGAAAAGGTTTCCTGTGGTAGAGTAAATGAAGGCAGCTTAGCGGAGAACAGACAATCAGAGGATCGTACCATGCAAACTGACTCCACCACCTTACGTCCCGCAAGAGTGAAGAGACTGCCCTCTAGATTTCAGGACTATGTTTTAGGCTACCTTTCAGCTGGCCCGGACTGATCTCCTAGACTCGGAACTGAGTTTGACGCAATTGCTGTTGTGTTATGTTTTCCTATCTATACCAATTTGAAGTGTTTCCTTATGTTAAGACCTCCATTTGACTTTTCAAGACACGAACATGCGTATAATGACTGTTAAGCTTTATTTAGGTTTTCTTTCCTTTCAACCCAATTAGTAGTTCGAAGAAGGGAGGAATGTAGTGTTTGTTAATGTTTATAATACTTATACTCTCCCCACTCCCCCCGATGTAGAGTTGTTGTTCTGGATGAAGCACGAAGTGTGTGAATGTCATGGTTGTTGTTCGGATTCAATCTGAATGAATCCTTGGTTAAATCCGTAAATATACTACAATTATCTCTTAGGTTATAGCTTTAAGTATCAGAACGGAAGACAAAGCGCGAAGTAAGATAATCCGGAACCATACAATTTACAATCTTAACATTAATATGGATTTATTAACAACACGTTGACGGTCCAATTTAACCCAGTTAGCCATCCGTAACAATTGATCAGTACTACGATCGCAATTCGAAAACGTTATTACGCGTGATTTTTTGGCACTGCCACAGCCAAACTCGCGGAAAACAAAAATCAGAGTTATCCGAAAAGCAGTTTAACCTACGACCTATCGATTGCTAGTTCAGATGCTCTACCACAGAGAGGAATGCAAGGCCATTTAACTTCCGGCGGGGGGGGGGGGGACTCCCATATATGGGCTATATAGGTAGGTACAGCGGAATAGGGTATGGTTATTAAGGTTCTCGGTCCTTTAATAGGGTATCTTTTTGACCCTTTTGTTTCTGTGTCCCTGGTGTGGTCCTTAGATAGGGTAGCTTAATTGTATTATCTAATACTGGAGTGTGAAAACGCCCGCCTAAACGAACGGTTTTTTTTAAACTTAATGTATCCGTTTAAGTATTAACAAAGTGATTTTGCAACAGAGGTTTAATAGCGGCTTTTTCTTTGAATAGGGTGTCATTTGGGCCTTAAAAAGGGTATCAGGTTTCGCTTTCTTAGTGCTTAAATGGCGTTAGGGTACACGAACCTTCGCGGCACACCCCTATCCAAAATTCACGGGAGTACCCCCCGCCCACCGGGATTAAACTGCAATCTTGGGCAAAACGTTTGGGACGTAGAAACGCGTTGTCGTCGATCGACACTTCGCCTCATAACAGCTTCGAGATACTGCTTGAAATTATTGTAAAGGACTGGTAAAGTTGGGGTGGCTTTGATCGAACAGATATTTTGAAAACCATGCAACCCGTGTCTATTAAGACCGCTAACCTTCTTGCAGCGCGCGATGACGTGCGCCAGCGCTCAAGAGCATTACGGGATTGCAAAATGATTGTACTGAGGAATGGCTTGTACAAAATGAAATGCGGGAGAAAGTTCTACTTTTGCCTACGGCTATATTACTTTTGCCAACATATACAAACCGTGGCAAAAACACCGTTATTTAATGCGAAACGCGTTTCTAAATGTAGCTACGTTTTTCAAAACTCCCGATCAAGAATATATAGGAGAGGAACGCTCCTGTTGATGGGCTCCCGATATCTCTCAGTAATCTCTGCCCCCCTACCCCTTCCCCCTCGTGAACAATGATTGTTCAGTTTCTGTGGTTCAACAATGCATTGGGGGGGGGGGGGGGGGTGAGGAGGGGAGTTTCTTTGGAAGAACTATATCGGCTGTTTTCGAATTATTCAGAACCAGATTAAGAATAGGTTCACTGTCTCATAAGGTTTTGTCCGCGATTGTAGGTTTGTGGGAGGACAAACATCGAACTGATAGGATTTGAATGTAAAAGTTTAAGGGTTGTGAAATAATTGAGCTAGCATCTCACTATAAGGTGGGATCACTGGTATAAAAAATACGGCTTCTTTAAGAATAAATTGCATCATATGCCATGATTGATCAAATAGGTACCCTATCCGGCTAGGCCTCACTCCAGTCAATCTTGTCCGAGCACCACAGATTTCCTGGAGACGACAAGTACGAGGCTGCGTGTTCCTGGTGCCGGCGAAATAAAACATTAGCTAAATTAGCAATCGCACGCCACAACTGAAAAGATTATCTTTCTTCCAGTTCTGTTGAGTACTGTTTAAAGTTTCTAATAAAGTTAGTCCCATTTCAGAAGTCTCTGCTTGAGTCTTGATTTTAAAAACAGGAAGACACGAATGTCCTCGATTGTTCGCGATCTCATCGAAAAATTGCCAGCATTCGAAGACGGAACTTGGAAGGATGGAGTCATGGTCACCATCTGGAATTTTTCAATTCTTACAGGTAATGATCAGTGTTGTACATGACAGCCATACTAAACGGAACTCTGTTATACCTACTTTGATGAAAGCGACCTCCCTGCAGTTAACCATCGTCACAAACATTCCGCACATTAAAATTTTCTGTAGAGAGGTTTCTTGCTTGGGTGAACAGACCACCAAAATTCAGATATTTCAGTTTTGATTTACAGTCTGTCGACTTATTTCAATTTATTTCAATACCAGCCCGCAGTTGTTCTAATCGTTAGTGCTAGCCGAGCTGTCTGTTCGCGTTGCATAATCGCTGGGAATGAAACAATTCCTACATGGGCTAACCTCCCAAATGGTATCTCTTAGGCAATAATTCGGAAAACACATTTCTCAAACTCATTAATAATTCATGCATTTACAAGCCAATCAGGATATGCCAATTTGGTCAGGTGCGTGTGGTTTGAAACCCTGATGAGACACTGGACAGAGGCCTTTCCACGGTAGTTTGATGAAATATCAAACTCTAGAGTTTGACAAAACGTCAAACCCTTGTGATTCAGGGTTATCCTAATTTAAATATTAATGACATTATGGTAAGCCAAACATTTGGAATTTGGCTTAAAGTAAAACGCTGTAATCTCACTAGAAATCGACTGTACTAAACCAATATACATTCGATACAATTCGACTAAACAAGATTCGTGTTTCTCATTTAGAGGATGACAAACATGCTTCACTACCCGCGGCTCATATTTCAAATCGGTAAGGCCACCGTGAAACGTTCTCTTCAAAACGAATAAAATTACTACCAAGCTCAAAATTTGCTACTTTAATATTTCTATGTTCACTTCCACGAAGCCCGAACAACTTTCCGTTATAAAAGTATACTGTATTAAGCAATGACTTAGCCGACTTACAACCTAGAAGTTCCATTTCCCAGAACTTGTTTTCTTCCTGTGTCATCGGCAACTTTTCCCCCTTCTTATTCTAAGGAGCGACTCCGGCAAGATTTCCGCACAGGTCCCTACTTCATTATGCATACGCTCCTTTGTTTCAAGAAAACAATAGCGATAACAATAGACGTCCTTCGGGACTGTTGCGCTTTGTTTATTCTTCTACGAGGTTGTTTTTCTAAGTCTCCGTGGACTTTAAAAAAAATCCTTACAATTTCCGACTGAAATATGGAAAATTGAACATTTCTAACGTAATTTTTGCAGTGTTCGTGCAATTTTAGCCATTTGTCAATGTCAGAATGATCGAATTGAGATCAACCGGATATATGTGCGTTCCACCTAAAACAATAGAAATTTTCAAGGACTTTGTCACACTACTGTTAAAATATGTGACAACAAATGTGGTTCATGATGCATGTTTGAGAAGCTATTTCAAAAACTCGTGCTTCGTGTTTCATCAGGGTTTCCAAACACTCGAAAACAATAAAAGCACTCGGCCTATGGCCTCGTGCTTTCATCAGTTTTCTCGTGTTTGGAAACCCCGATGAAACACTCGCACTCGTTTTTGATATATTACATAAAGGCCTAAATAACATTTTTAAGCTGCAATACCAAGGAAAATAGAATTTGTAGCAAAAACAACCACTGGTCATGGCAGTTGACCCGGAATTGTAAATTCATGCAAATCACGACTGGCTTCGTGATCGAGTTCAGGGAAACCCCAGAAGATGATGTCAACATTTATAGACACTGCCGGTTGTGTCAGAAACTGTTTTGAAATATGTTGTGGAAAGGTACAAAAAGATTATGAAGACGTATTTGGAAATATTGTGCTTTTAGAGCGGGTTCCCTGGCACTCCAGTACCTTCCCCTAGTTATATTATGCCCCGGATGTGTAACTGAAAAAATACTCCTGAACTCAAGCCAATGCAATGTTTGTAAACTAAGGCAATGTACACAAACTTTATTGATGACTATAGCACCCTGAGGGGTACTACCATAAATTTCGGATAGGTGTGTGCCGCGAAGAATCTTAAACGCTAAGGATATACCAAAAGAAAATTGTTACCTTATTTCAGTAAGGCCCTAACCCTAAAAATAACACCCTGTGCAAGGGAAAAAAAAATAAAATACCTTGAACGGGTCAGCTTTATTTCGTTTTAGTGTAAGATTACTGGAAGTTAGCATCAAGCATAGCATAGAAGACTAAGCCTACTTTAATAACCGCCACGGGAAACCAGAAGCTTTATAAAATCGGTTTGCTAATAATTTAACTTTAAGAGGTCATTTGTTTTCCTCTTAGTGGGTATTTACGTACTGCTATTTTAGCTGATACAATTTAGTCACCCTAACTAACGATCACACCGGGAACACTATGCCAACATGGGCAAAAATGATACCCCTATATAAGGATCAGAACCTCAAAAATCATACCCCATCCCGCAACACATACCTATGCCGGAGTATCCTATCCGGGCTGTATTATAGCTGACATCAAATCTACCTCATCTAAGGTGCCTCTTTCATCACAATAAGTTTCTATCACCGATGATAGAATTATGATGACAATAATTGTATATCGCGGCTTGTTTAAACAGCGTTCAAAGTAAATGTGGCATGGGATAATCAGAGTTTTGACTCTGGTTTATGTCCGTTGAGCAATCTGCAGACGACATTCTCTTTGAGAGCATTTCAAAGCGAGAGATAACGGATGCCTCTGGCCACGAATTTGCTTTCCATGTAGCAGATCCAAAGCATTTTATTTAAACAACGCTACTTAATCCACTGAAGTGGTCGACTATATATAAGACTAGCAGCACCGAGTGGAAGAGAAAAAGCGCGTGGACACAGTGTTCAATCAGTTCTCAGGCGTGGAGACTTTCAGTTGATAGATAACTTGAGGTCACTTGAATACTGGCGGAAGTGGGAAAAGCTGTAGCGACTACCACGCCATGTGCCGTTATGATTGGTCAGAGTGTATGATGAGTTTTTGACGGTGCTATTAATGGCTTTCACAGTTTCTGTAGGACTGAACGCTTCACTGGGGCTCTAGAGCATATAGCCTGTTCCAGGCTCTCAGTTGGTGGAAACGAGCGAAGAAAAGCGAGCGCGAGAAAAAAACCGAGGGAGTATTGGGGAGAGGGGAGGCGGGAGAGGGAAGCAAAAAGGTCGGCTACAACTAAACTTTCCACTCCAGAAAAAACCAGAAGTTCCTTGATTTTCACAGGCTTGAACAGCGAAACGCGCGGGATTTTCGAGCCACTACATGATAAATTTTTTTTACAAAATCGACAGCACTTCGAGAGAAGGATTTGCAGATTTGACGAGAAGGCCGATCTGCTACATGCCATTGTAGATTTTGCATTGGGGACTCGCGCGTGGGCCTCGCGTTAGTAACATTTTGACATTTTGAAATTTTGACATTTTGACAAGATAATCTTATTTTGACAAATGTGGGCGGAAGATATCTCATGAAAGAATGCTCACAGGCTCTCCCGCCTCCCCTCTTCCCAATACTCCCTCGGTTTTTTTCTCGCGCTCGCTTTTCTTCGCTCGTTTCCACCAACTGAGAGCCTGGAACAGGCTATAGAGCATAGTGTTCCCGGTGTGATCCTTAGGCTCTAGAGCCCCAGTGAAGCGTTCAGTCCGAACGTTCAGTGAAGCGTTCTGTTTTGAGAACTTCACCGCTGGGGCTCTAAGTGAAGCGTTCAGACTGAACGACTCTAAGAGCCCAAGTGAAGTGTTCAGTCTTACAGATTAATCAGACCTGCTACTACTACTAACGCCAGCAGTACACGGCCTTCAAGAGCCAAACTAAGTCTTGAATAACTGTAGAGAACGGTCCGCCATTCATTGCTTGCTCGCGATCGCGAGCATGCCTTGAAAAGCGTTAGGTACTTACAAATGAGTATACTTGAAAGTAAGATCAAATCTCCGTTATCTAGGTTTTTCACAAAAATAGTTATGCGAGTAGTAAAGGTTCGTGGAGGTCGGTTCTATTGTTCAGTGTCAAATATTAATGCAGAGTGAAGCTCTTTGATTTTCATAGGCCACGTGAGGATCCGTACACTCGATCGGAAAACTCTCTAAAAAGCAGGAAAAAGATGGTACACTCGTTAAGACCAGCATCGTCTCAAAGAAAATAAATTAAACCAATTTTTAAGTCATGTTGAAATATCTATTCTGCTTTTAAATAAAAATAAAATTGAAATCCTTAGAGTTGCTGCTGACAGTCGAGACAAATTACGGCGAACTTGAAGCTAGCTGATTGTAAAAAATAAAGACAGTCATTATGCACTGGAAATTATTTCCACTCAGTAAAACAACAAACTCACTGACACCATTCAGGCATGTCTTACCTTCACCATGTTCAACAGCCTTTGCGCGTTGCGGTTGATACCATGGCACAAAAAGACCCAATCTTGTGGTATTCCAAAGCCATATAATTACTCGCTGGAAAAATCTTCTCACCCAGGCAATCATGCTGTTTAGCACTGGAAATGTACACTTATGAAATGGCCGTACCATCCTCCTTTGAAAACAAGACGCAAAGCGCTGTTTCATCTGCGTGGTCAGGTTTTAGTCAGTCTTGTGTAGAGAGTCACAGTTCCTTGCGACGTCAATCTTCAGACACAACCTGTTGAGACTCATGGCAAAAATACCTATTGTTTGCACTCAACCTGACGACAATACTTGACCCGTAGCCGATTTGATGTTTACTGTAGCCGGGTAGTGTCGGTCGACACTATCGGGCGGCACTTGGTCGACACTATCGGTCGACACTCGGTCGATATGTCGGCTGAGTAGCGCTCGACGCTCGGTCGACATATCGGGCGAGTGTTGGTCGAATATCGGCCGAGTGCCGCTCGAGTATCGGTCCGCTATCGACTCGATACTCGGTCGGTATCTTTCTTTCTTTTGAGCGTCTATTTATCGGCCGATAGTGCCGGGGATGTGTCGGTAAACTATTGGTGAACTATCGGCGAGCTATCGGTCGACTATCGGTGAACTATCATATCGGCGAGCTTTCTTCGATGTATACGTAGCGTCGCTGTTTCTAGAGGTTTGATAGCGGAGCTTCACAGCGGCTCGAAGAGCCGCAGAGCGGAGCCCCATAACTACCGTGCGAAGATTAACCGCTTACTAACCGAGCGCGAGGGCCGTACTGGGGAATATTGGCCCGAGGTCGAGGCAGTACGGACCGAGCGAAGCGAGGTCCGTACTGCCACGACCGAGGGCCAATATTCTCCAGTACGGCCCGAGCAAGCTCGGTTAGTAAGTTGTTTATTATATGGTACTCTATTTCTGATAGTTAATGTTCGTCTTCTTCATCCATCTTTGAAATTTCGGAAAAATTTCAATCTTCTTAGCTTCTTCTGGTAGTTTCACTGTGAAGAATGACAATATTCAGTTTTTTTCGCTGTTTTGTTGCAAATTTTGAATTTGCCGGCTTCGCTCCAAAACAAAAATACACGGGTTGGACCGTTTCCATGGAAACGGTCCGTACTGCAAAATCCTGACCGAGAAAGAACCAATCAGAGCACAGGGATTTGCCTAAGACTGGCTTTGCCATATAATAAAGAAATTGTAATATATAGATTTAGCCAAGCCTAAAAGCGGGGCTCCCGTTAGTACTTTCATTTCACTTTAAACTGTAAAAGCATTCTAAAATATTGCGAAAGAATTCACAAACGTTTTTAACTATAGTTGAGTGTCGAGGTCGGTTAACTTGCTATGATTTTTGTCTAAACTTTCGTCTGCCATTAGTACGGTCTTTCTACCTACAAAGTCATGGAGTATATTCTACAAAAAACACAAATTATCAATGTACTGTAATCTATTCCTGATGAAATTAACCATTCTATTTGCGTAAATGTATTTAAAAGATTTGTACACGCTACTGGGAAATGCAGGACACAACTCTTGTCATTTTCGTGTTAAAACGAACACCTCGGTAAAATAAATGTTTACTCCAAGCAGGGTGCAAAGAAAATTAATTTTACAGATTGCCCTTCGGGCAAGCTGTAACCAGCCCGAAAAACATTTTTCACGAGAATGAAAAAATAATTATTAATTATTCTTTTCTTAATTACATTGTAAGTTTAAAAAATTACTGCCTTCATTTATTCACTACAATCAGCTGTAGTTACTTAACAAAAGAAATAAATAACCGTAAAAGTGTGAACTATAAGTAGACCTGGTCCAACGCAACACGTGAATGACTAACATACATTTGAGACATTTTACAATTTAGAAGAACATTTTTTACGAAAACAACGGCGTTGAAACCAAAGTTCTCAATCGACACACTAAATGACAACGTCGACAACGCGAAAAGCTGCCAGTGAAAGCGCTACATTCTGCAATTTGCCGCCAAGAGAAAATTCCCGCGGGAGTATTTCTTAGCCGTCGACAGGGGAGATGTTTATATGATTAAAGGACATAAAAATTTGAAATCTTTCATCAGTTTGCTTCTCATTCAAAAGTAGTGCATTCAGAAGATCATTTTTCTGAAGAAGGTTTGTGTAGAAGTCGGTTTTCCAAGTCAAGTGTCAAGTTTAAGGGAAAGTGGAAAGTGCGAGTGCCGAGTCACGCATCAGTGAGCAAATATTATGCAGACAAGACTTATGCAAATTTGTGGTCCATAGCACGGACTACTATGTAAGCGTGTTTATAAGAACGTTTTTAGCTTATTTTTTAAATTTGACTGGAAAATCTTTGTCCTTTTTTTAGCTTACGGGTTATTTTTAAATTTTAGCAGAAAAAGCATGTATTTTTTTTTAGCTTACAGGTTATTTTAAAATTTGACAGAAAAAATCTTTGTCCTTTTTAGTTTACAGGTTATTTTAAATTTGCCAGAGCTTAAATTTATAAGTTCATTTTCTTTTTTTTATAAGAGATTATAAAATAAAAATGATATTTAAAGTTTAGAAAAATACTGATAGAAGAGTAATTATGGATAAATTAAATGTTCATCAATTAAAGAAAATAGCTAAGGAAAATGGTGTTAAAAACACCAACTTAATGGTTAGATCTCAACTTATCGAGGCTTTGAATAATATTCCGGGTTTAAGAATTAACGTGTCAGAAATACTTACTGATAGACAATTAAAAACGATAGCAAAAGATTTTGGTATTAAAGATTATAAAAGCATGAGCAGAAATCAACTCAATGAAGTTTTAGGTAATAGATCAGAACTTATAATTGAAATCCCGTCAATTAAAACGCATGAAACAGAAGAGGAAAGAAATTATGAAAAACCTAAAAGGAAAAGAAAACTCGCACCTACTTTTATAAAACCCAAAAAACGATTAAAACAAAATTTCAATTGGGGAAATTATTCATTTAGGGTAATGGATAAAGACGAGTTTTCCAAAAAGCTTGAAGAATTAACAAATGAAAATATCATAAAAATTAATAATAATAGGCAAACTAAAACAAAAAGAAAGGTAACTATATCTGATAGTGTGAGAGATGAATTGAAGGAAAAAACTAAAAAGAAAAGAACAATAGTCCTTAAAATATTTTCAATAATCCAAAATGAAGACGATCCCCCAATTCGTAATACCGAAGGAATCATTAGATTTAGGAGGAATCTAAATAATGATTTGTCAGAAATAATTTATAATGAGTTGGAACCCAAAATAGAAATGGGGGTAAGAATTGTTTTCAGTTTTACTGCTTTGATTCAAAGAGGAAATGGGGAAATAGCTTATCACGTACATACATTTAGAAGTGGAGGAACTTTTAACTCCCTTTCAGAAATAAAAGATTATATAGAAAGGTGTGAGGGTGAGAGATTGAGTTTAGAAGGAGATGCTTGGATTAGAGCATATTTACCCCCAGAAAAGAAAATTAATAAACCAGGTGTTAATGAGGGTGGAGTTGAGTTTAGAGAAGTACAAATAAAAGTTATTAACACTAGACAACCTTTAGTTGGGTGTGGAAGATTACCTGATGAATTACAAAAGAAAAGATGTATTTACTCCGTAGATGATAAAGACGATAATCTATGTGTATGGAGGTGTTTAGCTATTCTCATGAATATTATTGCTGGTAAACAAAATCCTGAAAAACGAATAGAGAGACAAGCGCTAAATTTAGCTAAAACTTTTTATGGCAACAAAAAACTAAAAAAAGCAGATGTTAGATCAACAAAATTAGTTGATTTTGAGAAAATTTCAAAAGTTTTTTCCATAAATATCCGGGCTTATGAGCAGAAAAATATAACAAATTTTAAAGTTTGGAAACTGGTGTTTGGAAAAAACAATTTCAAAGAAAATTTTCCAACTTTAAATTTAGGTCTTTATAATAATCATGGTTTTTTCATTAATAATCTTAACCTTCTTGCTGAAAACTGGGTATGCCAAGGATGTAAACAAAAATTTACCAGACATGAAGATTTAAAAAGGCATTTTACTAATGAAACATGCACAGGAGGAAAGACAAAAATATTATGCACAGGAGAAAGGATAAAACACATCAGGAATGAATCTGACAATGTTTTTTATGGGGGTAAAATCCAATTTAGTTATAAAGCGTGTAGGTGGATAGAAAACCAATCTAAAATTATAGGTAAACATATTCATCATGGGCTTTGTGGTCATGGTGGTGAAAGGTGTTATAGGGATGAAAGGGGGAATGAGATTTTGTTTGATGGATACGAGCCTGAGACAAATACTGTTTTTGAGTTTTATGGTTGTAAATGGCACGGGTGTCCGTGTTCAACAACCGACAAAATTAAATATAATGAAACTATTGAAAGAGAAAAGATGATAAAAAGCTTGGGTTATAATCTAGTATCAATTTGGGAGTGTGAAAATCCTGAATTGATCAATGTATGGTTTAAAAAGAAATTTTTTCCATATCCATATAATATTATTTTCGATTTTGAGTCAATATTACAAAAAGAAGATAAACATATTACTGATGATTTAAGTTTTACACATATCCACACCCCAGTTAGTGTTGCAATAATCGATAATTTAACAAACAAACGAGTTTTTCTTTACAACCAAAACTCTGATGAGCTTATAAAAGAATTCGTTGAAAAATTGGCGGAAATAAGAAAAATCATAGTTGAAAAAGTTAAAGAAGTATATCCGATGCCCGAACAAGATTCTTTACAAAAACATGTTTTAGAAAAATATGAAGAATGGTGTAATCAAGTACCTGTTTTTGGGTTTAATAGTGGAAAATATGATATCAATTTGATTAAAAGACATTTTATAAAACACATGACTGATAAAACTAAGGAGATTTTTATTGCAAAGAAACAGAATAGGTATATGTTTTTATCAACACCGCATTTCAAATTCTTGGATATAATGTCTTACCTTGCACCTGGAATTTCTTTTGATAAGTGGTGTAAAGCAAACAATTGTGAAGCCAAAAAACTTGTACTTCCTTATGAATTTTTGGATAGTTATGATAAGCTTTCTCACGTTGGACCGGTGAAACATGAAGACTTTTACTCTAGTTTGAAAAAGAAAAACATTTCCAAAGAAGAATATGAAGAATATTTGATTGAATTTAAAAAGAGGGGGTGTGTTACAATGTTAGACTGGTTGAAAGAGTATAATTTAAACGATGTTATACCTTTTTTAGAAGCTTTAGAAAAAACAAGGCGTTTATATTATCCAGACGAAATTGATATATTAAAAGATGCTGTTTCCATCCCAGGTGTATCAATGAGGGCTGTTCTAAATAAATATCAAAAAATGAAGAAGAAAGGTGATCCTGAATTGTACACCCCAGGACAATACTGTATTCATAGTTGTGATAAATCTTGTAATAACAAGATTTGCAAAAAATGCTACAAAATAAAGAAAGATTGTAAAATATGCGACAAAAACAAGATTTATAAATTATTGAAAACGGGTATGGTTGGAGGCCCTAGTATTGTATTTATGAGATATGCGGAGGCAGAAAAAACAATGATTCGTTCTCATAAATATAAAAACCCGAAAAAATGTGTGCGAATTAAGGGGTTTGATGCAAATGGTTTATATCTATACTGTGCTGGACAAGAAATGCCATGCGGAAAAGAAGAATGCATTGAGGTTGAAAATCCATCAGATCCTAAATTTATTAAGAAAATTTGTAAAGAGATTCTTGATGGTAATCTTTTCGGATTTTGTCAAGTTGATATCCATACCCCTGATCATATAAAAGAAAAGTTTGAAGAGTTCTCACCTCTATTTATTGTAGATGTCGTTCCTGAATATTTAATACCAGAGCACATGAAAGAATATCAAAAAGCTACAGGAAGAAAACATCTAAAAGACAATAAAAAATTGCTTGGTGTTACAAAGGCAAAAAAGATATTGTTATATACACCTATGATAAAATGGTATCTTAATCATGGTTTGGAGATTACGGCTATTCATAATATTTTAAAGTATGAATCGGGGAGGCCCTTTGAATGGTTTCCAAAAGAGGTGGCAGACGCAAGAAGAGATGGAGATATTGAGATTTTGTTGGAAAAACTAAGTAAAGCCTTTGAAGAAGATAAAATTACTGATGTAGTAAAAATTACTAATGAATTAAACCAATTTCCTGATATATTTAAAGTTATTGAAGAAAATAAAGACATTAAAGTATTGATTGAAAAACTAAAACCAAAGTATAAAGGTTGTAAAGAATTAGCGGACACGAATAAACTTAAGGGAAATTCTTTTTATGGGAAAATGATAGAAGATAAAGAAAAACATAATATTACAAGGTATACAAAGGATGAGGAAGAGGTTGAAAAAGCCTTAAGATCTGCGTTCTTTGAAGATCTTAATGAAATAAATGACACATATGAAATAGTAAAACGAAAAAGATTAATAAAAATAGACAGACCCTATCAATGTGGAATTGCGGTATATCAGCTAGCAAAATTAAGAATGTTGGAGTTTTATTACGATTTTCTAGATAAATATGTAGATAGAAAGGATTTTGAGCTCATTCAAATGGATACTGATTCTAAGTACATGGCAATTTCGGATGAAAATTTGGATGATATTATAAAACCTGAAATGAGAAAAGAATACTTTAATGGTGGAAAAGAAAAATTCCTATCAACTTCTAAATATCATGACAAGACTCCGGGTTTGTTCAAAAAAGAGTTTGATGGTATACGAATGATTGCACTTTCTTCAAAATGTTATTATGCGGAGGATGAGAAAGGAAAAGCAAAGTATAGTTGTAAAGGCACAATTCATGTACAAAACGAAATAAACTGGAATGGTTACTGGGCGGCTTTAAAAGGGGCAAATGATATGGTACAAAATACAGGATTTAGAGTTAATGATAATCAAATTGTGACATATAAACAAAATAAAAAAGGATTGAATGCATATTATGATAAAAGATGGGTTGAAGAAGATGGAATTCATACATATCCAATCTTTTAGTTTATTTCAAAACATAATCTGGAGGTAACTGAGTATCATCGGGTATAACCTGTAACTCTTCCCTTACAAAACTTCGTCTTGGACCATCTTGTAAAAAGTATAAAACAGGCTGTTTAGGAGAAACTCTACTTCCAGAAATATAATAAACTTTTATACTCCAAATAGGATCTGTGGCTCTTCTTCTTTCTCCACCCTCAAGTTCGCCCGGAGATAATAAATATCTAACCCTAACTTCAATTGGTAGTCTAACCTCATCAAGGCCAACAGCTCGTTGGTAATTTTTAGGTCTAATATCAATCTCTTTCATTTTTATAGCCTCATCAGGCTCTTTACCAGTTATTCTTGTTTTTGTATTATTCAAGGTTTTTAGAATAGCTGGTAATCTTTTCACCCATACCCTTGATCGCCCATCACTAATCATTTCCTGTGAATATTGATGACTAAATATTCTTTCTCCTAATATTTTGTTTGCGTTTTCTACAAATGCTTGGGCTCTATGATTACCAGCTTCACTTCTTTGTATTCTTACATTATGGTAATTCATGAGTTTACTAACTTCACCCATAAATTCTTTTCCAGGATCAACCATTAATGTTTTAGGGTATTTAAATCTTCTAGAATATATTTTTGTAAAAGCTTCTGATATCTCTCGACTTTCTTTTGAGGTTAGTGGCTCCGCATCTTTATATCTCGAGGCGATATCAACCACAACTAACGCATATTTATATGTTTTTCTTCCAACTCTATCATGCGGTAAAAATAATAAATCTGCTTGGTGAATCTGATTTGGTTTATTCACAGTCCAGTGTGGTCTAGGTATATACTTTGGAGCTGGAAGATAGATTTGCCATATTGCCTGTTTCTGCAACCATTGTTTTGCCTCATTTTCACTTACTTTCGCCTTCTCGGCTAATTTAGGAATCGCGGAATATCCTTTCCAATACCCTTCAGCCGAATAATATATTTTTGTAAAGGTAGAACTCATTTAAAGGTTAGCCAAAGTATCTTATAAATCAAGTATGACGTCTGAAAAAATTAATCCAAACAGAATTCCAAGAGAACCCTTTGGTTTGAAGGCAGAATCAACATTAAATCGAATTACTCTAAACCCATCCTCGGCCAGCCCTGGTGAAACATTATATATAAATATTCCAAAACTTTCTGAGAATTTAGTGATTGTACCTGGAAGTGTATCTCTTCTATTTGATTTAGATGTTGAGGGTCATGCAAATAATACACTTGTTAATAATGTGGGAAGGAATCTTGTATCTAGATTAAAAGTTCTTTTTGGGGGTGAAACATTACAGGATACACAAAGATATGATCTGTTTAAAACATATCATGATTTATTTTTAACTGAAGAAGAGCGTGGAGATAGATTAAAACAAGGTATTTCTTCTGGAAATATGAGAAAACTTAGAACAAAAGCCGGCGACGCAAAAACACAAGATGTAAAAGAATTGGCTCTTGCTGTGGTTCATAATACAAAGTATAGAATACCAATAGATCACCCAGTTTTAAAAGATCATGGGGTTTTTTATCCAAAAGCATTAGAAAATCATTTAATATTTGAGATTACACTAGCCCCAGTTCATGATATTCTTATTTTTTCTGATACAACTAAAACACCATCATATTCAATCAAAAACTTGGAGTTAGAATATTCTTCAATTTCAAGCGAATACTTAGCTAGAGAAGCTCAATCAACTTATCAAATTGGTAAAGGATTTTTTTATGAAAATATTACTTTACACAAAACTTTTACATTTAGAGTAGCCACCGATGGGGTTATTAATCAACATATTAATTTACCAAGAAGATCAATGACTGGAATATTATTTTTGTTTACTCTGCCATATGGTGGAGGATCAAGAGATTCTGAAAATTTTTATAATCCAAATATAACTTCTGTTAATATAGATGTTGATGGCGTTCCAAATCGAATATACTCTAGGGGGATGATTCCATCAGATCTTTGGGAATCTGTGAAAAAAAGGTTTCATAGAGAACAATTTTCATTAAAAGAAGAGGATTTTTATGCTAATAAGTTTGCTCTTTGGGTTGATACTAGAACTCACCCTGATAATGTTATTCATGGTGGAGGACTAGCTCTAAATAATACACATGATGGTGTAAAAATAGAAATTAAAAGGAAGATAAAAAATACCGCAGAAACAGTAACTTGTTATATGTTTGTTGTTGCTGATGCAATGATGGAAATAATGAATTCAAGTTTGAAATCAATTAAGTACTGACTGAAGGAAGAATCTAAAAACATAATATTATGATACAAAAATCATGGAAGATTTACGAGATAAAATCCCATTTCATTGTATCATAACTGGACCAACAAATTGTGGGAAAACAAAGTACTTAATTGAACAGCTACGAGGTCCTTTCCGAAAAGTTTTTGAATATATTGTTTTAATTTGTCCAACTTATTCTAAAAATAAAACATATCATAATTTTGCTCGTGGGGACAAGAGATTCTTTGTATTATCACCCGATGCAAGTAATGTAGATGAGATTAATGAATTGTTAAATGATTGCCAAACTTTATTCTCCGGAACAAATACATTAATAATTTTAGATGATTGCGCTGTTTCCACCGATCTGAAGAAACGATCGAATAAGTTTATAGATTTAGCATTCTCCGGAAGGCATCATGGATTATCAATGTGGGTTCTAACCCAGCAATTAACATCAATAGCAAAACCATTCAGGGAAAATGTTGCCTGCGTTGTTACTTTCCATAATCCATCGCAGAAAGGTATGAAAATGTTTTTTGAAGATTATGGTGGTGATTTGGATTATGAATTAGGTAAAAAATTTGTACAACTCCTGAAAACTGAAAAATATTCTAGACTTTGTTTATCTTTACGCCATCCATTTAATTGCTATTTAGAGATTCCCGAAGTGATTTAAAAAAGATGACAAGCGTTGAAGATTACATTGAAGAAAAGACAGACCGACTGCAGGGAGGATCGGGAAAAGATGACCGGTCGCAGGGAGATAATGATGAACTTGAAATAAAACAAGAATCACTTGCTATTCTAGCCGCGCTCGGAACAACAAAGGAATATTTAGGGGTTGATATGAGTCTGGGTGATATAAAAAAATTATCAGAACGCGATGTAGAAAAATATTTTAATCGTTACCAAGCAGTAATGGGTAAGAAAATTAACGGTGGGTTGGTAGATTCATCCCTACAATTAGTTTCCAAACTTATTTCATATTTAGTTCCGGTTGATGATATAGAATCTCTTTGTAATGATTTGAAGAATGATGATTTGGTTAATCGTGAATTAACAAACATTGTGGGGTTATTAGCATTAAAAGCAGGAAGATTGGCAGCACTTGCTAGCGGGCTATTCCAGGTTGCTAAACACGTTAAATTCAACAAAAATCAACAAGTTACAAGTAAAAATATAGATGATTCTAACAAAACTGAGCAGGATACTAAAAATAATTATGAAGGTGTTGATACTGTAAAATAAGCAGGTCTAAAGACTTATTTATGATATCTAAATAACAATGTCTGAACAATCTGAAGTAGAAGTAAAAAATACTGAGCAAATTACTGCTGATCCTGCACCTGAAAATAAAGATTCAAAAAAGAGGGAGAAAGATCCTAAAAAAGTAGCGGCTGGTAAAAAATTAGCAGAATATAATAAAAAAGCAAAAGAAGCATTAGCTAGGGAGATGAAACGTGAAGAGGAGCAAGACCAACTGAAGGAAAATGAAAATACAAATATGAAATCAAAATCATGGATACCAGAGTTATCTTTTACTACTGTTTTATCCGTTGTTGGATTAGGTTTTACAGCATTTGATCTTTTTATGAGATATAAGGAAAAAGCTAGGGTTGAATATTCTAATAGGATACCTGATTTATCACAAGTTCCACAACCAATAACCTCTCAACCCACAGATAGACCAAAAATTGGAATGATGTAATTATAAATTATTTTTTACTACATAAAGATATCTAAAGGTTTCTTAATGATGTAGTAAAAAAATCATGTCAAACGAAAACAAACTTGTGAAAACTGTAACTGATTCTGCAGTACTTATCGGATTAGGGGCTGGAGTTGGGTATGTAGCTAAAAAGGTAATGAAAGAATCATTTTTGAACGATCCATCCTCAAGTATTACAAATTATGCAAAATGGGTGGCTGTATTATCCGGAAGTATTTATCTAAAAACTTATTTAGAGGATCAAAAGATTTTACCAAAATAATTAAATATGGCAGCAATAGCGATGATGATTGGTGGGGCTATATTGAATGCAACAGCATTTGTTGGCGGAAATTATCTTGCAAAAAGTCTTTCAGGACATAATATAGATACAGAAAAAATGCGACACGATAAAGCAATGGAAAAATATCAAAGAGATTACACTGAATATCAGGAAAAAAGACAAAAAATGCTTGATTGGAAAATGAAGAAAAAAGATGAAAAATATCAAGCATCAAAAAATATTTCGACTACAAACCAATCTTTTGAATTGTATAGTCAAATGCAAGAGCCAAAATTCTCTGATTATTACAAACCAAGCGATGAACAAAAAACAGGAGAAATGGTATATGTTGGAGCTGGAATGTTAGGTTTAGGTTACGCGGTCAGTAAATTATTATAAATTATTATTTGTTATGTAACCAGTAATTTGGTTATATAACACAAGTATATTTATTATTGGGTTTACATGAGACTCCCAACATCAGAATCTTCTTCATATTCATATTCAGATTTTTCCATTTCTTCAGCAGAAGATTTACTATCTGAAATAGTTAAGCATCTAAGTTTAGTTAATCTTTTCATTTCTTTGTTTGGTTCTATAACTGCTTCATAAAGTTTTACTTGAAGCGCA
The DNA here is from genome assembly GCA_949710005.1 of Ricordea florida. Lineage (NCBI taxonomy): Eukaryota > Metazoa > Cnidaria > Anthozoa > Corallimorpharia > Ricordeidae > Ricordea > Ricordea florida. The sequence goes on along the minus strand of OX453278.1, from coordinate 21,198,619 downwards.
ATACAAGAACCAATAAATATTGATTCAATTTTTATTACACCTTCTTCAACTCGACAACCTTTATTTAATAATTTTAATGGATCAATTAACTTATCATTTTTAGAGTTATAAAACTTAGTTAAAATTTGGTCTTGTTTTTTATCCCAAATTAATTTTGCATATAAAGTTGGACCTCTATCTGGAACTCTAGCCATTGAAGATTTTTCCATCTTCCAATATAGAGGATTTAAACCTCCTTTTTGTTTTTCAAGCTCATTTCTTTCCAACTCAAATTTGCCAATTTTTGCTCTATTAATAATCAAATGATCAATGCAATTGTCAACTATTTCATTGAATAAATCAATCCATTTTTCTTCTTCTGGTGTTGGACTGCTTCCACTCCATAAACATAATGGAAACACATATCCTGCAATTGCACCTGTTTGTTGATTTGTGTTTGTAGAAACACCAAAAGAATATAAATTACCCGTTGGAATAACAAGTTCTCCTTCTGTTCCATCATCATTTTTTGTAAAAATTTTAATTCTTTTAAATTCAACCTTTGGTTTACTTCCAGGAATTTCACCAACAATTGGTTTAGAAAAAATCATGCTTACTTTAGGAATATAACTATTAACATCTATTAATTGTGTAGTTTCGTTCATCATTTTATTTTTATATATATTTTTTTTAATATTTTAATCAAATTTTACTTTTGTTTTTCAACTCTAAGGGATCTAAAGATTTATTACTGATGAGTAAAAAAATCATGGCAGAAGGAGGAGATATACCAGATTTAGATCCAACTGAACTAAATAAAAACAATTATGATGATGGTGATGAAAATGCAGATGGTACAATTTATTTGTCTCCAATCGAAAAGACATCCACCACTCACCTAAATTACCCTGGTTATGATGAAGAAGAAACATCATTTAGTGAAACTGACCCCTTATTAGCTGCAAAATTTAGGGATCAAGATTATGCTTGGAATGAGATTGGGCGTAAATTTCCTGAAGTTGATCCTGCTAAAGCCCCATTCACAGCGGGTCTAGATGAATATGATAAGGTGGAATCGAAGTTCGATTAAAAATAAAAGGAAGTAAGAAATACACTTTATTCACGCCGGGTGGTGAATTAAATGATGATTTGCCACCTACTATCAAAAAATCTCTGGGTGTTGATTCACAAACCTTAATTAAAAGAAATGATGAGCTAAAGGCACAATTGAATGTAAAAAATGAAGAAAATAAGGATTTAAATAATGCTTTAGATGGTTTAAGAGCAGTTGTAGAAACGGGTGAAAAAGAGATAGAACAATATGTTACAATTGACAGAAAAGAGTTGAGAGCTATAATTGAAAAACAACAAACCAGAATCGCGGAAAGTGAAAGCTATTTAGATGCAGCCGTTAAACAGAAGACTGAAGCAAAAACAGAGGTTGGGAAACTTAAAAGTGAATTAAATCGATACAAAGATGAACTCGAAAAAAATAAGAATGGACTATCCAATTTAAAAAATCTGGAACAAAGTAATGATCTTTTACAATCTGAGGTTGATAAATTGAAAGAAGTGGTAAGAAAACAAATAATTTCCAATCAAGAACAAATGAGCGATCTGGATAGACGAAATGATGAATTACTTAAAAATCTACCGTTACGTGATCGTGTGAAGGCTATCTTTAAAAAGTATGGTTTTACAGTATTTGCTGTTGTCAGTGCTGTGGGTGTGGTTATTGGTGTTATCGTTTCTAATCTTTCAAAAGGTTTATCCACATTAGGTAAGGGCGTTGGTAATGGATTAAAAACTATAGGTAAAAAACTAGGTGAAATATTACCAGGAATGGTTGGTGCTATCGTGAGCTTTCTTTTCAAAACAGCTGGGCAGGTTATTGGATTTTTAGGTGAGAATGCTTGGCTTTTGATAATGGCTGTGGTTCTATATTTTGTGGAAAGTATAAAAAAGAAGAGAAAGTAGATCTAAAGATATCAAGTTGATCAGTAAAATACAATATGGATGACTACAATAAAATTTATCCTCAACTACCTAATAATGTTGATCCAAGTTCCTCGGTTAATTTCAGACTGCAAAAATCAAGCGAAGTATTACAAAATCTTGAGAAAGAAATTAAACATTACGAAGAAGTAAGGAAAAAATATAATAGGGCGAGAGGAATATGTACAAAAATAAGTGTTTCTGGTGGTTTGATTTCAGTTATTCTATCAGCAAGCGGTTTAGGAACTTCTCTCACGGGTTTTGGTGCTATTGTTGGTGTGCCTTTGGGCGTTATAGGTGGTTTTTTTGGTGGGTTGTCGGTTGGATTTGGTTTTGCTTCTAAAAAACTTTCAAATAAAGTTAGTAAACACGAACAAACCACTGCAATTGCAAAATCAAAATTAAACACAATTAACGATTTAGTTTCAAAAGCTTTGAAAGATAATGTTATATCCGATCAAGAATTTTCTATAATTTTAGCAGAGTTGGAAAAGTTTCAAAAACTAAAACTTGAAATACGACAAAAATTTAGAAAAGACGCAGAAAAAAACTTGGATATGTCTGTGATAAGGAGAGAAGTGCGCGAAGATCTATTAAAAGAACTTACCGGAGGGAAAGGACATTAAAAATTTCATATGAGAAAACTGAAGTTGGTTGCAATTGTTTTGCAGGAATTAGAAAAGAAATTAATTGACATCTTATTCTTAATCTAAAGACCGGTTTATTTGAAACACAAAGAATAAGATGTTATTAGACGATTTCAAAAATCGTTATCCAAATGTTAACCTTGATAAATTTACATTTATTAATGATTCATTTGGTGGATATATTAAATGGAAAGTTAATGGAACAACAATTATGTCTGATGATGATACTTCTGGAAAAACATGGACTGAAAATCTTTCTAATAATTTGAAAACCCAATTATGGATAGATTTAGGAATAAATTCGCCAAATCATGTAATCTCCTCATCTTTCCCAAAAACTTTATCATCTGCAAACAAAACATATCCAATACCTGGTATTAAATTCGATGAATCTGCAAAAAATGTAACAAAAATGTTAATACTTTTAGATATATATGTTTCAGAAAAAGATAGTTTCACCGCGTCAATGAAAAATGTATTTAAAAATCAGACTGTAGGACTTACTAGCGGTAAAGAAGCTAGAGCTTGGTTGAATAAACCAAATATTAATCACTGGCCACAACAGTTAAACATGGCGGTTTGGTGTGCAACATCTGGATGCGGTGTAAGTTTAAATGATAGTTTAAATTACCCCAAAGTTATTAGAAGTTTTTTTATATTTCACATTTACTTTACTATAAGAAGAATATTATATGAATTATCTTTACCATTACCCGGCGAACAAACTTTTTCTTTAAAAAATAATCCATACAACAAAAATGCTCATAATCGTTTATGTGCAGAATTTGGGTTAAGCAATAATCAAGATTATAAGGGATTAAATAAACCTTTAGCTGATTTTAGATGGAAAGGAGGAGCAAACCATGGAGTTGGAGATGTATTCATTGATTATGGAAAAGGATATGTACCACCCGGAAGCGTTCATGGTCAAGGAGGAGGAAATCAAAATGTTAGAATTGTAAGAGGTTATGATACAGAAGCTAATATATGGCCAAGCAGTTCAAATAGATTTTCCGATGATGGAGGTAAAAAAATAGATGGGAATTTAATATCTATACTTCGAAATGATTACTTTGTTGATTTTCAATATGCATGGTTTATACCAGAATCTGGATATGGATTAACAAATGCTGGATTAGGAAGAATAAATAGATCGGTTGAAGCTTTTGTTTATTGCGTTTTGGGAGCCCAAGTTAATACTAGGAATTCAATTATTGGTAATGGGGGAAGAGCATTTGAAACTCAGCAAGAATTTATAGATTTATTTGAAAGCTCTGTGATTGAAAATGATATCGCAAATTCAAATCAAAGATATCAAATGGCGGTTCAAGAATCAAAAGTACGGCTTGATTTGGCTGTAGCTCCTAATGTTTTATTGATGCCAAGTAATTTAATTATAAATACAGAAAGCGTTATTGGATACAATAATAATCTGAAAATAGCAACAGAAGATATGAAATTTGGGGTAAATAATTCATTAAACATTGAAACAAAAAATGTTGGAATAACTCATAGTTTAGGAACATCAAAGGTTTTATTAAATACTAATGCCCAGCCAAGGAAAAATATAAATCCTAAATTAAACAATAACGGTGAATCAAGCAAAACATATAAAGTTAGTAATATAGAAACATCTTCTCATCAAAATACTCTTATTGTTTTAATATTTGCTGGAGGGTTATTATCTTGGTTTTTATTTCGATAAAAATTAATCTAAACATATACCTTCTAAATGAAAAATGTTTAGCATTACAATGTATAATTCAGAAACTAGGGTTTATTTAGACCCTCCAATAAAACACGTTAGTGAATTACAACTTTTAGATTGTAATATTAAAACAAAAAGACTAATAGCTTTAAGGAATCAAGAAAAAATAACTGATGAACAAGATAAACCTTTAGTAATATTTAATCCAGGAATATATTCCATAAATGATATAAAAATATTAATTGAGCTCGGTGAAAAGGGTAAAAATATCACAATGATTATCGGAGATAATTTTGCTTACATAATCAACAATAAACCAATTAACATTAAATTTAGCCAGGGTTTACAAAATTCTTTAGGAGTGCCAGAGGTTTTATTTAAAATAACTCAAATAGATATAACTATAAAAGAACCTTTGAGACTTTTATGCAGCATAGTTGATAATAGAATGTCATACACGAATAAAGGTAAAAATGGAGTCCTTGTAAAAATACAACCATCCCAATTGCTAGCAAACATTCCATCAAAAGATTATCCATCTATTCCAATTAGAAAATATGATAACTTGATTAATCACTTTGATTTAACCATTTTAGACTCTGATTGGAAAAAGTTTGATCTAAAAGGAGAATCTGTAACTTTTAGTTTAAGATTTAAATAAATTTTTGTTATGTAACCATTTATTTGGTTATATAACATAACTTTTATCAATCTTCTTCACCAAACACCTCTTCTTCCAAAAACTTTAACTCTTCAAAATCAATACACCAATCTAAATACGTATTTGGATGCCATGCTATAGGTATTAAATCATCATACAAGTCTTTGTAGAATTTATTTTTATGATTTATTTTATCTTCATTTACATATATAATAACATCTATTTTTTTAACAATAAACTTGTTATCAAAATTATTAATATTACATTCCTTATCATAATAACCAAAAAATCCATTATCCCTACCAAAATATTTTAACAATTCTTCATAATCTTCATTAGCACAATTTAATAAATCTTTTACAAACTTATCAACACATATACCATTAACACCAAAATTTATATCAGTTTCAAAAATAATAGAATGATAAACATTATCATCATAATCATCATCATCATGATAAATTTCAAAATAAATATATCTTTTTTTTTCATCAATAAAACCGCGATATTTTGATATCTTTTTTAACAAATCTTTATTTATTGAATCTATAAATTCACGAATACAAAAACCTTTTTCATTTAAAAACTTTAAAGAAAGTTGCCCGTCTTCCATTTTATTTACAATTTTTTCTAATTCTTAAATCATAAATTAATTTTATACGACATTCCTTACAAGAGGCTTTTTGTTTCATGTGTTCGCATATTTGTGATCCTCCACATTCTTTACATTGTTGTTTTTGTTTATTATGTATGCATATTTGTGATCCGCCACATTCTTTACACTTTTGTTTTTGCTTATTATGCATACAATATATTGATCCTTTACATTTTTTACAAGCATACTTAATTCTATCATGTTTACATATTTGTGATCCACCGCATTCTTTGCAAAAATATTTAATTTTTCCATGAATACAAATATAATCGCTAGTAGTAGTAACCTTTTCAATTAAATCAATAATCTCCTCCTCTTTATATTTTTTAAACTCATCAATTAAATCCATTCTACCCATTTTTGATCTTCCTTTCGTTTTTAACTCTCTTGCAATTCTTTTTAGTTCATACAAACATAAATTATTTAATTTATCCATAATTACTCTTCTATCAGTATTTTTCTAAACTTTAAATATCATTTTTATTTTATAATCTCTTATAAAAAAAGAAAATGAACTTATAAATTTAAGCTCTGACAAATTTAAAATAACCTGTAAACTAAAAAGGACAAAGATTTTTTCTGTCAAATTTTAAAATAACCTGTAAGCTAAAAAAAATACATGCTTTTTCTGCTAAAATTTAAAAATAACCCGTAAGCTAAAAAAAGGACAAAGATTTTCCAGTCAAATTTAAAAAATAAGCTAAAAACGTTCTTATAAACACGCTTACATAGTAGTCACGGAGTCTTTCCACTTCTCGGCTTTCTTGGCAAGATTTCCGCACAGGTCCCTACTTCATTATGCATACGCTCCTTTGTTTCAACAAGACAATAGCGAGAACAATAGACGTCCTTCGGGACTGTTGCGCTTTGTTTGTTCTGCTTGTCGGCGTTCTTCGCTATAATTTCGTCTCCTTTCTCTTTCCCGAGCGCGCCTTCTTTGGCGATCTACTTCGCTCATTCTTCCTCTGTTAATTCTTGCTCTCTTTCCCGTTGCTCGTCACCTAAACCCTGTGTTCTGCAAATTAGATTTTCTCTGCTATTGTTTGTTGACATAGCAATAGAAATTGTTTCGTTTATCCTTTAGTAAAACTTTAACAGTGTAGAGTAGTAATATTGTGTATCAAAAAGACAATGAACTGAAAATTTCTTTTTCAGTCGTCAACGCAATTTCCCGCCAAAAATATGCGGGCTACCAGAACAGCTTCCAAATAAATCACGTCACCTCGATGAGTTGACACATGAGCCCACAATATGGTCATGTGATGCTGGTCAGTGGCTATCCCGTTTTGACAGCTGTCAATTGACCATATTGTGAATGTCCAATACAAAAGATATGGATTTGCCAAGACAAGCCTGAGGTACCCCTCCCTTCCTTTTGATAGTCTCCCCTACCCTACCCGTACAATCTGTAGACGCGTACGTACGGACGTACGGACGTACGGACGTACGCTCGGTCAGTCACGTGACAACCAAACAAAAAGAGGTTGACCATATTCCATGAGTATGGGGCTCTGCTCCACGTGCGCTTCGCGCGCGGGAGCCCCGCTATAAATAAAGTAGTATTTAAGCATTTTTCTTCGAAATCGATGTAAATATTCCTGAAGCCACTACTGTTCACCGAGGTTGAAGAGAGTAATTGTTTTAGTTCATACCACTGAAACAACCTCAGTAGGTAGTTTAAGTAAGCAAGTCGACAACACCGAGAACAACACGGGTGAAAAAAAAAAGTTTAAAATTGCTTACCTATTGTGCAGCTGGCGGCATGCTCGTTTCATCGAGTTTCCTTTTCGAATGATAAAACATTCCAATTGTTACTGTTAAAACAACTCACGGTAAGATTTCCGTACAGGTCCCTACTTCATTATGCATTCTGTAACTGTACTATTTCGTTCTTTGAACACAAGAAATATTTGCACGTGCATTACACCAAACAGCTTCAGCATGCATAATGAGTAGGGATCTGGGCGGAAATCTTACCCAACTCACGTCTGGAGAAAACGCAAAATATAATTATTACACGTTGTCGTTTTGTAGAGGATGAAAAAGAAATCTGCCAGACCAGGGGCCCATTACTCCTGTCCAGACATTATTTTGCACGTGCAGTTTTATTGTGTCGTTTATTAGTGCCATTGTTCGTTCTTTCCTTTTTTTTCTTGTGGCTGTACAACTTACAACAATAAATCATTTGATAAAAACATTTTTTACAGCGGTTTTTCAAATCTTCTGCTGACGTAGCACCAGTTATCTAGGAACAAAACCTCTTCATACTTGCCAAATGCTATTTTGTGTTAGCAAAAATGCTGTAACCTCTATACGCAAAAATTTCAAAGCCCTGATTGGCTGACATCACGTCAATTCATCCTAAACAGTGCAGAAAGTTGAAATTGAGAGCAGAAAGTTGAAATTACCTTTTTGTATGTATATTTTTAACTATTAATCAAATGATTTTAAGTGCAATTTTGCATAAAGGTTGGTTCTCATATGATCGCCCCGATCATTTCAATCGCCGCTATCGTTTGCAACCGCCGAGACGATGGAAGGCGATCCAGGCGATGGAGCAGTTTTCATATGATCGCTCCGATCGTCTTGTACGAGCTGAGCGTGCGGTAATGGTCTAGGCCCGACAACAATCATTTTGGTGCCAGATTCAACAAAATGTCAGGCGGGCGTTTAGGAGAGAGCAAAGTTTGCGGCCTGCTATGTTCTTGTTATTGCCGTTTTACAGCGAAGAATGGAAAGAAAAGCTTTTCGATTCGTGAAGAGTTTGGAACACACCATACGCTTGTGCTGACAGGGCGACAGCGAAGTTTACTTTAGGCCGTGTTGAGTTCTGGATAATGTTGACTATCATGGCATAGTTTGGATCGCTTCGATCGTCTCCCAGCGAGAAAGTGGTTCTCATACAATCGTCCCGATAGCCCCGCTCTGCGACCGATCGCCCGGATAGATCACGGACGATCCAAGCGATCGCGATCGCCCCAGTCGCTTCTGACGTTAATTCATCTGTGTAATGTTCTCCTATAATCGCGTCGATAGTTAAACCACTTTTTGAAGAGACAGCGGCGACTGAAACGATCGGGGCGATTATTTGAGAACCAAACTTAAATAAGCACACGTAACTTTTTCAAAGACAAGTCCTTGAAAATTTTACTTGTGCCCATTTGTTCCAAATTGCATTCGAATCCTTTTGATTACCTATACAAATCCGCGGTATTGCAGCCATCACTTGCGTTCTTATAAATACACTTTTTATGTGAACAGCTTCAAAAAGATAAAAACGCATCGCAGTCACGTGCACGCTGATTCCATTTATTCTAGTTATTTTTAATATTTTTTTTTTCTCAGTTCAAGCTTTACACACTTATCTACGCTCAACCAAATGTTTAAATATGATATTGCGCGTTGAGTTTCATCTGGGGTAGTACGTTTTGGTGCATACATGACTTTGGTGCACACAGGTGGTTACCTTAAACACAAATGGTAAACACCCATGTAAGCTCAGTAATTAAGAAAGCCAACAAACGATTGTACTTTATCCTTTTCCTGAAAGGACAGGTGTCCCTTCTTCCGATGTAATTAATTTCTATTGCCCGTGTTCGCTTGGTAATGGAGTACAGTTCGCCCGTTTTCCACCACGCCCTGCCTCTGTGCCTGAGTAGCGACATTGAAAGGGTGCAGAGGAGGCTAGGGTTTGGCATTATTTCGCCTGGCTGTAACTATGAATCATTCCTCGCAAAGCACAGACTTGAAACAATCTCAGAAAGAAGGGACAAGCATTATACAAGGCTTTTTAATTAAACATCGTCTGATTCCCGATTCTTACATGTATTATATTGCCGACAAGACACATGGCCCGTTACAATCTAAGGAATGCAAGGCAATATAACATGCCTCGATTTAGGACAAATCGTTTTAAGAACTCTTTTATACCGCGAATGACCGCACCTTGAATGACTAGTATGTAATATGTTTTCAATTCTTAAGAGATATCATTATAATTATTATATTTTCAATACATTAATTTATAAAATTGTTTGTAAATAGGTTTCCATTTTTCATTTTTATCTTTTATCATTTGTAAATAACGCAATTCAGCCTTATGGCTGCGATGTTATTCTTCAATAAATCTATCTATCTATCTATCTGGTCTAAACTTTTTGTTTGGATGGGTTTGTAGTAAAGGAAATGCAACGGTTTTGAAGAAAACTATTTTTTTTTTCTTTGTTATTTCGGTCTTGCACATCTAGGTTTTTCTCGATCGCGTTACACTGGTAGGTGCAAAATTATTTAAGACACTCCACCTATTTGGAGTGTTAGTGATTTAGCAATGCTCTCATACATTAAAGTTCTCCTTCCCCCCCTTATCAATGTTGCCACTAATGCAAAACCATGCTGAAACGTAATACATGCAACATTAAAATTGGGATAGGTAGGGGGAAGCTGGAAATTAAATCAACAAACTTTGTGCTGGTAGTCGTTTAAGGTACCAATAGTATCTCAACACCTTTGCAAATCGTTGTAGCATAATTTTTGATATAAATTAGCGACCGGAGCATAATTTTTGGTATACATTAGCGACCCGAGCATAATTTTTGGTATACATTAGCGTCCCGAGCATAACTTCTAGCTCTCATCCAAATTTAGAACTGCCAGCATAATATGGATTTTTTGACTTTCAATAAATAAATTAGTAACGTAATTTTTTTTTCACTTATTCTCAAAAACTCTTGTAAATTCACGGTTAGCCCCCAGTTGCCTGTGGCAGGTTTGTATGGAATGCCATTTGTTTCATAAAAACTTTCTTCATTAAAATAATACTTCATGTGTGTCATTATTCAATGAGCGTATGCCTAAGGCCTCCACTAGCGACAAACTAAATCAGTGCAGTTAAACTTGCTATTTGCTTTTTGAACACAAACAGCCTTTTATGTTTAACTAGACGCATGGCTGCGTGAACTCGGGCTTTCTTTCAACATCTTGCTATGTAGAAGTCGAACGCTACAGAAGTCGTCTTTAAGCAACGTGAAAATCTCAGTTATTTGAAACCAGATTTGTTGGCCCTGTACCAGGTGACGTCAGAAACATATATAATATATATAACAACATATATAATATATATAACAACCAGGAGCCCATTACCATGGTAATGGGCTCCTGTAACAACATAAATAATATGCTTCCTTTATTTTCTTCTTAAACATTTCAATACATGATTCCACATTTTTATTCTTATTGCTATAGTATTTTTGTTTGCGTTTGTTAAGCATTTCTTGTTTTTTAGCCTCAGATCCATTGTGTTGTATTTTTCTGCATGTTTGTGTAATAAATCTTGTTTTTTTTAGCTGCATCCATTGTTTTGTATTTTTCTGCATGTTTGTCTAATAAATCTTGTTTTTTAGCTGCATCCATTGTTTTGTATTTTTCTGCATGTTTGTCTAATAAATCTTGTTTTTTAGCTGCATCCATTGTTTTGTATTTTTCTGCATGTTTGTCTAATAAATCTTGTTTTTTAGCTGCATCCATTGTTTTGTATTTTTCTGCATGTTTGTCTAATAAATCTTGTTTTTTAGCTGTATCCATTGTTTTGTATTTTTCTGCATGTTTGTCTAACAGCCTTTGTTTCTTAAGTGCATCCATTTGTTTTGTTCTTTTTTATTTGTGGAATCTTTTGCTTGTTTTCTTTTCAATAATATTCTCTTCCTTGATGGTTCCATGCCTTTATAATTCTGTTTCTGCCTTTCATTTTTCATTATCCTTTTTCGTTCATTCTTGTGAGCAGATTTGGTTGAACATGACACAAACTGTATTTGGTAATGCTCTGCTGAATGATATGTTTTTTGAACATTTCTAATAGCCTTAACTAGACAAGCAATACCATTTATGTCTTTAGTATATTGAATGGGAGTCATTTGACTTTCATCATAGACCAAGAGGGAATATACATATTTTGATTTTTGTATGGATTTTGAAATACAGCGAACACAAGAAGATGCGAACTATATCAAAAACCCTGTGCGTTCACTATTATTCTTTGTAATATTTTGGAGACCAGATTTGCTTTGCACTGACTCAAACAATACTCCTGGCTTCAATGATATCCCTTTTAGGTCAAAAATTACTTCAACTCCACAAAAATCAACACTTTTGGGCAAATTTTTATTGGATGGTGAATTCATATCTAAAGATAAACTAGCTATCACATAATCTTTTGCCATTATCGACAATAGAAGATAATGTTTTTGAAGTCCAATAAGCACAGGATTTCATTATAGAATAGCAAAGTGAATAAATAGCCACAGTAGTACTTAACTTAAACTTCATGGTTTCACAACACAAGTCTGAACAAGTATGTCATTTTCAGCTTCATTAATTATTAGTCCTTTCACCTCAAACATAACAACAACAACAACAACAACAACAACAACAATACTTTATTTAACCACGCGACACCTAGGAGCGCAAGCACTCGTTAAAATGTGTGCGTGAACGCAAAGTTGTATAAAGAAAGAAAAAATTATATAATTATCTCTGTATGTAAATATGTATTATATAATAGGCACCTAAAAAGAGTTAAAAAATATCAAAACCTAGAATATTTACCTAGTAATCGTTTAAAAGTTAAAAGATCGTTAGCGTTCCTTACAAATGGTGGTATTGAGTTCCAGATCCTGGCGGCGATGAAAGAAAAGGACTTATGCCGCCATTCCAAATTGCATCTAGGCATCTCTAAAATTGTACCAGACCCCCTTAGGTTATATGAGCACACTTTAAAATTAAAGAGATCTTAAGGATACCGTATACCTTCGAGAGTCGATTTTTTGCAAAAAAAAAATTTAAGGCCAAATTAAACATTACTGGTGTCGCTTCATTTTCCCCCAAAAAAATTGTTTAAATCTTGAAACGCGCGCGAGTTATCAACAAAAACGTTTTTTCAAATGAAATTCTATCACCCGCCAGAGTGCTATAAGCCAATTAAAATGTGTCAGCGCCAGGACTTGCCGTGACGTTTTTCGCGGTAAAACATCCGGGGTCGTTCATTTCATGTCGCTTCTCTTTCTTTTGTTTACGTTTGCAACTTACATACATACATACGTACTTTATTCGTCCCAAAAGGGCTTTTCAGAACAAAGAGCTGGTTAAAACTAAGTACAATTAAATAATTTAGATAATTTAAAACTAATTTACAAGTAAATTTACATGTATTCACACTAAGTTTTCGCTTATGTTCGTTTTGCGTATCGTGTATGGAGAAAAATAAGAGAGAAAAGAGTCCCTGGTTGAAATCTAAGAAGAAAACCGGTCCTAAGAAAAAGAAGCAGAAAGTTTTCGATGAAGGATGGCGAAAGACTCTTGCCGAAACCGATAAAGGCTCTTGGTTTAACCAGTCTTCTCTCCTCGAAGATGATCAACTGCCCTCGACAAGCTCGGTGCCAGAAGGCGCTAGCCGGCTCAAACTTGAAGGTTTGTCGAAGAAAAGCGATGATGGCCTCCAGGTTTCGAGTAAAGAAATCTCCATCAAACCTGCAAAGCAGAAAGACTCGAATATTGAACTGCAAGCTTGCGACGGTTATTTATTCGCATGGATAATGATATATATAAATAGTACTTCAACTTACCCCAGTGACCGCATTTCTGCCTGCAGCTGTTCTTTTGGATCGATGGAACCCACCGTCGAGGCCACCGCAGTCTTCCTTTTCTTAGAAGAATTCTTTCTGCCCGGCATTGTGCAAGGAAATCCGACAAAATTCGACTGACTGGAAATAGAGCTGCGGTCACGCACTCAACTATTTTCCCGCGAGTTGCTTACCGACACTAGTAATCTCAGGGGACTCAGCAGTAGGTCTCCTGTCGTTCTATTGGCTGTCGACATCGGCGGCATCCACAGTGTTGAAATATGGCGCAGCAAGGGCGTGAAATTTTTGTAAACCTTTAGAAGCGAAAAAAACCTACTTCGTTTTTACGCGAGTGTGCTTTCTTTAAAGCAATTTATAGGGTACGAGGATTTGACGGATCGCCTTGAAATTTGGCCCGACGATTCCCAAGACATCGAACAAAAAAACCGTGTGAGGGATTTCCGTTTTTCAAAATTGATCTTCCGCAATGGCCTACGCCGTAAAACGTATCGGTAAGTTTTTGGTAATCAAAATTGACAGAAAAATTGCGAAGCAACCAATAGAAATATCGAAAAAGCCTCACACGGTTTTGAAGATTAGTGCCTTGTGATTGATATAATGCAGTAGTTTTCATTCTAAGGTCGAATTCCATACACGATAAATTCGCTCAAAGAGACGTTGGTCGTTTTGGGGTTTTGGGACGCACTCTCTTTACGGTTAAAAAAAATCAAAGCGAAATAATTTTTACTGGATAGTGCATTTCATTAGCTTTGTACTGATATATAGTTTGTGGTTGTTACATTTAAGACAGCGCGCAAATATTTTTTTTCGCGAAGGACACCCGCGAAGGTATACGGTAACCTTAAATATAGCTTGGAGCTTGATTATGTAAGCATTTATACACAAGGACTAATGCCTGAAATTTCCTGCGCTGTTCTAGCGAGCTAATTCCTACAGTCTTCAAAAGAAACTCATAAGGAGTTTGCCTGTAAAAGCCTAAAATTGATCTAAGAATATAATAGCTTGTGTCCTCTAGTTTATTAGCCTGAGTGTTACCCACACCAAGCAGTAAGGGCCCACAATACTCTAGATGTGGTAAAATAAACGCTTTATAGAGACGGCCCATAACATCTATTGGTATGAATTTACGTATTCTTCGCAAGGCAGATGCTTTAGCGCATGCTTTTTTCACTTGCTCCTTTACATGATACATGAAATTAAGCTTGCGATCTAATGTAACACCGAAAATCTTTAGAGTCTCTGTAGTGTCTACAGACCTATTATCTACAAGAAAATCATAATGATAAAGCTTAGGACCGATGGCCATTGCCTGAGTTTTGGCACTGTTTATCTCCAGATAATTCTGTCTGAACCACGATGATAATATGTTAAGATCACAGTTAATAACATATTCCAGGACTAAAGGAGAGGCATCAGATGCATACTCCGTGGTGTCATCCGCATAGAGCCGTAAAGACGTGTTGGTGATTTCGTAATTCAGATCATTAATGTAGATGTTGAACAGAAGAGGGCCTAGGAGTGACCCCTGCGGGACCCCAGCCCTCACAATTCTCCAGTCAGAATAAACAGAATAAACATTGTTGTGTATACTCTGAAAATAATGCACTAAGTCATTAAGAGACAATACTTCAAGCAGCACACATGTACCATGGGCATGGCTTCTACCATATGAATCCTTTGCATGAGAATCAAATATTTTAAACCCCACATTACCATTACAATAGATAGCAACAGCAGTACACCCTACTGTCAATACAAAATTAGTGTAGTTTTCAGCCAAAAGTGATTCAAAGGCTCTTAGCAAAGAAGTACAGTATTGACAATGGAACTAAAATTAACTACAAGCTTGACACAGGCAGTCAAGTTAATGTCCTTCCTAAGAAGGAATACACGAAACTCATCCACAAGCCCAAGCTGCACCCAGCCAAAATGAAGCTTACTGCCTACAATGGCACGGACATACCAGTCGTTGGTAAGTGCATCGTCAGTCTGAGGAATCGAAATCAAGAATACAAAGTTCTCTTCATAGTGGCAGAAATGGATTCTGTACCGCTCTTAGGACTGAACACTTGTAAGAAACTGAGCGTCATTAACCGTGTAATGACTGTAGATTGTGAATACTCTAACTTAATTAATGAGTACACCGATTTCTTTGGTGAGATAGGTAGTTTATCTTAAGTCCACCACCTAACAATAGATGGGAGTTCTTCCCCTGTTATACAGGCGCCTAGGAAAGTTCCCGGGGGGGGAGGTACTCCCTTATAAGGGCTTAATGGGGACATGCGGCCAGCCAGGGTATGTTTTTCGGGATTTTTGTCTTAAACGGGGTATCGAATTTATCATTTTTTGTCTTAATCAGGGCATCGATTTATCAATTTTTGTCTTAAACAGGATATCTTTTCTTGGACGACAAACAGCAAAATTTTTACAAGCTGTAAATAGTTTTGTGATTGCCAATGGATTAAATGAGAAAGAGTTTCGATATCTATTATTGTCTTACACAGGGTATGGTTTCGGGTTAAGTGTCTTAAACAGGGTATCAAAAATCAGAATTCTGTCTTAAACAGGGTAGGAAAATCAGCGATATTTGTCTTAAACAGGGTCAGGGTATGAGGGGGCGCCCCGCACCTCCCCACCCAGGGATATATCGAGTACCCTCCCCGGGGAAAGTTCCTTTCGCCTTGCCCACGGATTGGGTGTCTAATCTTGTGATCGTAGAGAAACCGAATGGAAAATTGCGTGTGTGCCTTGACCCTCGAGACCTCAATCAAGCGATGAAAAGCAACATTATCAGTTACCTACAGCCGAAGATATTCTCTCCAAAATGTCCGGCGCGAAATATCTCTCTAAACTAGATGCGTCCTCACGATATTGGCAGCTAAAACTCGACGAGGAAAGTTCACAATTGTTAGCTTTCCACACGCCGTTTGGTCGGTATAAATTCAAGCGCCTCCCGTTTGGAATTAATTGCCCATCGGAAATTTTTCAAGCCGAAGTGAACGAAATTTTACAAGGTTTAGAAGGCTGTTGTGCTAATGCACAAGTTGAATCGATCTAAGTGTATCTTTGGATCTAACCAAATTACATATCTTGGTCAACTTTTGACCTCCGAAGGCGTTAAGGCTGATCCACGGAAAGTATCAACGATTGTTGACATGCCTGCTCCGGAAAACAAATCTTGACCATGCCAAGAAACCTTCAAAGGTTTCTTGGCATGGTCATATACCTCGGAAAATTCGTGCCGAATCTTTCGGAAGTCTCTGCTCCGCTCAGGGAGTTATTGGAAAAAGAAGTAGCGTGGTCTTTCGATACTCCACAGCCACAGGCATTTCAAGAATTGAAGTTGCTAATGACGAACAGCCCCGTTCTCAAGTATTTCGGGACGTATACAAAACATGGACCCGGGTCCATGGACCACCCCTGTGGACCTGGTCCATGGACCACCCCATGGACCCTGTCCATGGACCACCTCTGTGGACCCGGTCCATGGAACTTAGAATGAACTTAGATGACTATTCATACATTCAGAGGCTGCTATAGAATAGCTTCAAGGGCTCTAGGGAATGTGAATGAGCTGCAACGAACAATGCCCGAAACCCACCCCGTCCCCCAAACCCCCAAAACTCGCAGACAAGAACTGCAATTCGCGAGTATCTCAAGATAGCACCTAAAAACAAAAACAGAACCAACCTTCTCGTTGTTGCTCTACATATCAGTACGGTGGCCAGTGCTTGTTTACACTCTGCTAGGCTTTTTTATCAGTATTTCTTGACTACACGTATTTGAAAGCTTAACTTCGTTTACAACGAAGGCAAATAGAAAAGCAATCGATATTCAGCATCCCATAATACAATATTAGTTTGTGACTTTACCCAGTCCTTCCCGTTGTACTTGCGAACGAAATAAATCCGCGAGGAGAACACTAAACCGTGCCGGCTCATCACTACCGGAGAAAGCCGTGAATATCGAATGCAACCGTGAGTCATTTTATACCCTGTCCCCATTCTTATCTATACTTCGATTTGCTTTGGACCGGGTCCACAGAGGTGGCCCATGGACCTGGTCCATGGGGTGGTCCATGGACCGCGCAACCTCATTCCCAGGGCTTTTCCCCAGTAGGAAAAATGGGAAAAGCCCTGGGAACGAGGTTGTGGACCGCGTCCACAGGGGTGGTCCATGGACCCGAGTCCATGTTTTGTATACGTCCAGTATTTCGACCCAAAACTGCCAATCAGGGTTTCTTCCGACGCGAGCAAAAGCGGTCTCGGAGGCGTCGGATCTACGTTAGAACAAAAACATGGCGAAAATTGGTTTCCAGTAACATTCGCTAGTCGGTCAATGACCCCAGCGGAAACAAACTATGCCCAAATTGAAAACGAAATTCTAAGTATTGTCTTCTTAGATTTTCTCTACGGCCAGCGTTTCACGGTCGAAAACGACAGCAAGCCGTTGAAAGACATCTCAAAAACCAGTGCTCAAATCTCCGCCTCGAATTCAACGATTCCTACTACGCCTACAGAAGTACCACTTTTCGATGAATTACACTCCCGGAAAGGACATGGTTGTCGCAGACTCGCTGAGTCGTGCATATCACACTGGCACGTCCGCTCCTGAAATTGATCCTTCTGACATGACCCGCTATGTTCATTTCATAATTTCGAGTCTTCCGATTAGTGATACCAGGGGCACCCATCGGAGGTGTTCCGCAAAAAAGGTGTTCCGCAGTACACATTCAGCTGGCTGGGAAATTTTTAATTGCTAGTGGCTTCTGCTGGGAATAGACCCTTTGCAGGATTAGGTCACGTGCTTGGATACCACTTAGCAACGCCATGCTGGGACGCAAGCGTTCCAGCCGCCATTTTGAAAATTATAGCGTGGCGAAGCGACTTTCTGGGTTTGCTGTCAACATACAAGCGATCTATTTATGCTGGAGTTCATGTTCAACGGTTTTTTCAAAACTTTTGTATTTTTTTGTGAAGTAACTATAAAACGTTTGTGAATTTTGGAGAATACGGAACCACCGTGACTACCTTTTGGATTCATGGCGAGCAACGGAGGTAAGCAACCGTAAAATATATTCGTTGTTGTTTGTGCTTTGTTTTGTCATTTTTGCCTCGAAAAGGATTCGTATGCTCACATTTAAAATTCGCCGCAACTCTGAGGAGTTATATCAACAATTATGGAAACTATAGTTACTGAAATGTGTAGCAAGCTTGTGATCGTTCTCATCGAAGTCATTGACTAATTTTACACAGTTTGCAGTCATCTCCCTGAATAGTTTTGGTTGTTTTCCTATTTTGACTCGCAGTTGAAGGTAGTCCGAGTTGCCAAGAGCCCAAGAAAAAAGCAAAGGGGGGGAACTATCATTGCTGTGTCCCGCAGTGTACCGGAGACAGCCGCTATGACAGCTCGCTGTCATTTCACCGAATGCCCAATGAAGAGCAAATTCGAAAGCAATGGATCGCTAAAATCAGAAGGGATGTTGGTCCATATTTCAAGGTTAGTGGGTTTTTTTGGAAGAATATAATTCCACTGATTGATTTCCTATTTGTCTTTCATTCTTTTTATCTACATGGATACAATGTTTTAACACCTACTCTGTTATGAACAAGATAACTTCCAAGACAAGGGTTTGCAGTAAACATTTCAAGGACGAGGACTTCAATGCTCCCGATAATGCAGGCAGGCGTCTACTCAAAAAAGGAACTGTCCCCACCGTTTTTAGCTGGGCAACGGCTTCAAACAGCAGGCGCAAGATAATCAGACATGTTGAAAGGTGTGTAAGAAAATCAACAATTATTTATGTGGGGCAAGCTATACCAAATCAATGATCAAATCATCGTAGCCCTGTACTTTACCAATTGTTGTCATTCCTATTTTGCTGGTATTTTTATTTTTGGATGCACCTGATCTGACCCAACAATACTTTGAATTTTTTTACCTTTTTCTTGACAGTGCCTATCAAACAGATGAGAGTGATAACAGTGATGATGCTCCAAGTGCAACTGAAGAATTCACTGATTCCCAAGCAATGGTAGAAGAGCTTGAGAAGACAAAAGCGCTACTTCATGCTACACAAGCTGAGCTGGAGGATCTTAAAAGAGAATCACAGACAGCCTCTAAAGAAGCTAATACTGCTCTTGCCCACCTACAAGAAGAGTTTCGAAGACAAAAGGAAGAAGCTGCATCTGAACTTAAGATTTACAAGTTTGGCATTGAGAGACTCTCAACAGATGATGATGCAATCAAGTTTTACACAGGGTTCTGTTCATATAAGCATTTCTTACTTTTCTATAATTTGATAAGACCTACAGCAGAGAAAATGACATATTGTTATGCAATTGGTGTCCTAGAAAACCGCCCACATGTCCGAGCTATGCAACTGATAGATGAATTATTTATGTTCCTTGTTAGGATTAAACTAGGGCTTTTTCAGCAAGATCTTGCACACCGTTTCAATTTACATATCTCATCTGTTAGCAGAAAAATTACTACTTGGGCTAATTATTTATATTTTTTCTTGTGTTCTCAACCTATTTGGCCTTCCAGGGCTGATGTTTGTGCCAAGATGCCAGGAGAATTTAAGAAGCTCTATCCAACTACACGTGTTATCCTTGATTGCACAGAATTTTTTGTTGAGACACCATCATCTCTTCTGTTGCAGTCTCAACTGTACTCTTCCTACAAGAGTAACACCACTCTCAAGGGCTTAATAGGCATTTCACCACATGGTGCCATCACTTTTGCTTCTTCTTTGTATACAGGGGCAATTTCAGATAAAGAAATTACAAGATGTTCAGGTATACTTGATTTACTTGAGGCTGGGGATTCTGTGATGGCAGATAAGGGTTTTGATATTGAAGATCTTCTTAGCGAAAAGGAAGTAGACCTTAACATTCCTCCTTTTTTGGAGAGTAGAACCCAGTTTTCAGCAGCTGAGGTTCAGAAGACAAAAATGATTGCAAAAGTCAGGATTCATGTTGAGAGGGCCATTAAGAGGATAAAAGAATTTCACATTTTCGATTCTGATGTTCCCTTGTCTATGTTAGGCTCAATTAATCAGGTATATACAGTGGCATGCTTATTAACAAATTTTCAAGGGCCCCTAATTTTAAATGGAGACAACTTTTAAATGGAGGTACAGTTATATAATGAGGTTGTTCACTAGTAGGTTTAATAAAGTTTTTGACATGCTTTTTCTTGTGCTGTATTTTTCCTTATTACATATTACATTGATCCTAGGAAATAGTTGAAAAAGAACATGTCCACCTTATCTTTGCTGTCTTGGAAAAAAATTTTATCAAAGAAGATTCGTTGGCAAAAATACTTAGTGTCATTCATATAACAAAAAAAGTCACACCATTCTAACCCTGTCAGTGCCAACTGGCACTGCACCTGTAAATAGTATTCATGATTTCTTTTCAGTGTTATCTCATCGGACACTGGGTCAATTGCAAGATATCTGACATTTTTGAAATCTGTCTCCCCCTCTTGTACAACTTTGATTTCGCACAAACCAAATGGGTTACGCCCTTCATTTGCTGCTTTGATGTCATAGACCTTGCGGTCAGGACTACATCCCAACCATGGGCACTTTGGATTAATGACTAATCCACATGGGAATACATTGACCATCCCAGCTTTAGCGACATTAGCATACACTGTAGCTGCATGTGGCTCCATTTCAATTCCTCTCTTCATAGCTGCTGTAACAACACGACGTGAAGGATTTATTTGCCTCACCAGGTTTTCAAAATTTGTTACACGTTTTGCACAAGAACCAAACTTGCTGGCAGTAATTCGCTTTGAACGAAGAAGCTGCCAAAGATTACTTGCACCCTGTGTCACTGTCCTCGCTTCCAAGTCAATTGCAACTTCTCGAGTAACAGCTAAAGCTTCAAGTGCAGCGGCTCTCTCCTGAGTTAAACAAACTAGAACATTGTTCATTATTCGTTCTCCAGCACCCTCCAATGGTAACTTTGGGAAATCATAGGCAAGGAAGTCATTTATGACGTATTCTTGTGAGAGCTTTTGCTGGTATGACAGAGGACTACCTTTAGGAGCATTGCCAAATTTTGTTGGCTGTAATATTAAATTAGGTCTTTGCTCTGCTGTGGGTGCAATATCAGCTATCAAGGGCAATGGGTCCAAGCCAGTAAAATCACTCTTGCAAAGGATTCCATAAAAAGAAGATGGTGAGTACAAAGTACTTTTGATGAACTTGTTGTAGTTGGCACCCATTTTTGGCTTTTTTACCAGTACCGACTGAATCTCTTTTGTTCCAATGCGTTTTTCTCTTGGTACACTCCAGTGCTGTGGCATACTGGTGCAAGTTAGATCATCTGGTAGAGATGTAAGTCCAAACATTTTACAATGAGCCATATAGAAAAGCAGGCCTATTACATGATGGCAATAGCCACTTGCACCTGCAACACAGGAACATTTTCGAGTGATGCCCTTGTCCTCCAACTTTACAAATATTTCCAAAAGATGCGGGGGCTCACTTTTTCTCATGGATCGGAAACATTTACCGGAAACTTTCACTTTATCTGGCAGGTAAGTCACTGAAAGACATGAAAGATTGTTCATCAAAGGGTACGAAATACTGTGTGGCATATAGATGCACAACAATCACATTTCAGAGTAAATAGTTACTGGATAATTATTATTATATCCATTTCGTAGGACATAAAATAAATGTGAAAATAAAACACGCACTCACGTGACGAAATATTGCTCACCTTGAATATTGTGGAGATATCCAGGTTCAGCAAAGAATTTGTAGGCTTTGCTTGTGCTTGTGCAACCAGAAGAGATTTTCGCGTAGCTCTCTACTTCGGCAAACGTCAGGGTAGGAAAGAGGTGGATATCTTGCGTCGGATTACCGGTAGAACTTCGTTCTTTATACAACAAAAAATATTAGAAACAACGCGGTTTTTCTGAGTACTCTATGGTAACAACAAACCAGTTGTCATAGAAGACAACCACTCTTCGCGAGTAAACTAAATGGAAATCTGTCAGAGGTACCGTATCTTATATTGAGCGAATGAAAGTTCAAATCTTTTCCGAGGCAAAACAAAGGACTAACAACGAATATTTCAGTTACGGTTGCTTACCTTCGTTGCTCGCCATGAGGCCAAAAGGTCGTCACGATGGAATAGGTTCCGTATTCTGTCAAAATATGCGAGTGTTCCTTCCAAAATTCGAACAAGTATAATAGTTATATCATTTACAAAACTAAAAGTTTGAAGATGAACTCTTTTAGATCGCTCGTGTCGCTTAACCACACTATAATTCTAAATATGGCGGCTTGAACGCTTGCGTCCCAGCATGGCGTTGCTAGGTGGTATCCAAGCACGTGACCTAATCCTGCAAATGGTCTATTACTGACTTTTTCAAGCATTTCAAGCCGAGCTGGCTGGGAAATACTTACTTTTTTTCTAGCATTTCCAGCCGAACAGAAGGAGCTGGCTAAAGGAACACTGGAGACTGATGACGAGTGAAAATGAACCCCTCCACCACTCCCTCGGTGGTGACAAAGTAATGACCGCTGGCTAAAGTTATCGCGTTTGCGGAAAAAAGACGGTTTTGGTCGCTTCTGTCTTCATACACGCGGGATTATGCAAGATCCAACGACATTTTGAGGGAATATATTTTGCATCTTCCTCATTTACATGTAAGATTAATTTTCCATTGTTTTGTTGTCTGTATGCTGAAGTTCTTGTGATGTTCGTCTGCAGTTGAGACGAATTGAATGAGCTAACAACAGTATTTTCATTCACAGATTCTGCAGATTTGGGGTGCCAGTTCGGCTTCCCGCTCTCAGTTCTAGAGTCGACAGCGTGATTCTTCAAACAGAAGGCAAGTTTTAATCCTCTACTTTTACGGTAAAAATTTTATTATTTCAGTTAATTTCTTTCGACAACTCCAGGCTGTAGAGGACAAGCATGTGCCAAAAAATAAAAAAAAATGTGCAACCTTTAACAAATTGTCAATTTCGTGTTTTCATTCCGAATTCAACGGTGGTTCAACACTGACAGATGTCTGAATTTGGTGGAAGTGGTGGTATATGCCTTAAAGTTGTGGTCAACTGCGCAAGCTTGGAAACAATTTTGTTATCTTGCCAGGCTAATTGTCAGTTGAGGGGCAATTTTGGCAGGGTACGAAGTTTGTCTGGACAGACATTATTTTATAGTTGTGTTGTCTTATGGTTTTACGGCTATGCCAGTCCACTACAGTTTTACATGTATCATCATTACTTTTACATTATGTCTAATGATTCAGATTGCAATCATGAGCACTGTTGTAGTGTAGATTTTTATATGCCCAACTGAGTGAAATTTACTTGTGTGAGATTGCTCCTTATCAATTTATCAGGATAGACCAACATGGACTAGGTAAAGTCCTCTGATTGAAATGCAACCAATCATCAGCTGTTTTGTGTGGGCTTGGGTACTCAATATATGCAAATAAATATTTTCTCTGTTTATTAGTGTTTTTGTGTATTGTGTATGTTAGTGATTGTTATTATGACCAACATTGTACATTTTTTTACTTGGCAGATCTTTTACTACTCCTTTTTTAATATCACCAGTTTATCATATCATCCTCTTATTATAACAAACAAGGTTGAGTTAGGCTTGTGACTATGAGCATTCATTGCTTGTTCATTCTTGTGACCCTCTCTCCTCCATCAGGTTGAGTTAGGCTTGTGACGATGAGCATTCATTGCTTGTTCATTCTTGTGACCCTCTCTCTTCCATCAGGTTGAGTTAGGCTTGTGACGCTGGGCATTCATTGCTTGTTCATTCTTGTGACCCTTTCTTCCATTGGAATGAGTTAGGCTTGTGACGATGAGCATTCACTGTTCGTTCATTCTTGTGACCCTCTCTCTTCCATCAGGTTGAGTTAGGCTTGTGACGATGAGCATTCATTGCTTGTTCATTCTTGTGACCCTCTCTCTTCCATCAGGTTGAGTTAGGCTTGTGACGCTGGGCATTCATTGCTTGTTCATTCTTGTGACCCTTTCTTCCATCGGAATGAGTTAGGCTTGTGACGATGAGCATTCACTGTTCGTTCATTCTTGTGACCCTCTCTCTTCCATCAGGTTGAGTTAGGCTTGTGACGATGAGCATTCATTGCTTGTTCATTCTTGTGACCCTCTCTCTTCCATCGGAATGAGTTAGGCTTGTGACGATGAGCATTCACTGTTCGTTCATTCTTGTGACCCTCTCTCTTCCATCAGGTTGAGTTAGGCTTGTGACGATGAGCATTCATTGCTTGTTCATTCTTGTGACCCTCTCTCTTCCATCAGGTTGAGTTAGGCTTGTGACGATGAGCATTCATTGCTTGTTCATTCTTGTGACCCTCTCTCTTCCATCGGAATGAGTTAGGCTTGTGACGATGAGCATTCACTGTTCGTTCATTCTTGTGACCCTCTCTTCCATCAGGTTGAGTTAGGCTTGTGATGATGAGCATTCATTGCTTGTTCATTCTTGTGACCCTCTCTCTTCCATCAGGTTGAGTTAGGCTTGTGACGATGAGCATTCACTGTTCGTTCATTCTTGTGACCCTCTCTCTTCCATCAGGTTGAGTTAGGCTTGTGACGATGGGCATTCATTGCTTGTTCATTCTTGTGACCCTCTCTCTTCCATCGGAATGAGTTAGGCTTGTGACGATGAGCATTCACTGTTCGTTCATTCTTGTGACCCTCTCTTCCATCAGGTTGAGTTAGGCTTGTGACGATGGGCATTCATTGCTTGTTCATTCTTGTGACCCTCTCTCTTCCATCGGAATGAGTTAGGCTTGTGACGATGAGCATTCACTGTTCGTTCATTCTTGTGACCCTCTCTTCCATCAGGTTGAGTTAGGCTTGTGACGATGAGCATTCATTGCTTGTTCATTCTTGTGACCCTCTCTCTTCCATCAGGTTGAGTTAGGCTTGTGACGATGAGCATTCATTGCTTGTTCATTCTTGTGACCCTCTCTCTTCCATCAGGTTGAGTTAGGCTTGTGACGATGAGCATTCACTGTTCGTTCATTCTTGTGACCCTCTCTCTTCCATCAGGTTGAGTTAGGCTTGTGACGATGAGCATTCATTACTTGTTCATTCTTGTGACCCTCTCTCTTCCATCAGGTTGAGTTAGGCTTGTGACGATGAGCATTCATTGCTTGTTCATTCGTGTGACCCTCTCTCTTCCATCAGGTTGAGTTAGGCTTGTGACGATGAGCATTCATTGCTTGTTCATTCTTGTGACCCTCTCTCTTCCATCGGAATGAGTTAGGCTTGTGACGATGAGCATTCACTGTTTGTTCATTCTTGTGACCCTCTCTCTTCTATCGGGTGAAAGTATTTTTTTTCTATGTGCCAACTCTTAAATTTGCACTCACTGTATGTGAATGTTTGCATATTCAAGTCATTGAGATGAAGATGTTCAACAATTTGTTCAGCCATGGTAACAATTTCATTTTATAATAAATTACTGACAATGAGAAGTCTATTTAGTTGGGGCATTTAGCAGTCAGACATTTCTGGCTTAGTACCTGAAGCCCAGCTTGGTCACATTTGGCACCATGATAAGAAATGGATGTTACTACCTCAGCAGCTTTTTTTGACAAAGAAGTTTATACAAGTTCATGGCGAGGACTCAGTCAAACATTGAAATGGTTTGCAAAATTGACAGTGTGACTGGAAAAGTCAATTCAATGTAACAACCAACCATGAAATCTGTGAGAAACAAGCATACTCCCAAGGATAAAATTTTAGAACATTTTTGGAGATGGAAGAGTAAAGTAAAACTGAATTGTATGTAATCTTTATGTAATCTTATGTAATGTTCATGCTAGCTACGAGACATTGTACCTCTTTTTTGTACACTCACTGTTCACGGTATGTCAGAATTACACGAATCAGTTAATAAATGTTTGACAGTGAAAGTTAATTGTCTAATTGTTTAACTCGTGAAATAATTTATTGTCCATTAGCCTTTTTGCATAACAGCCAAGTAACCATGATTCCCACCATTTGTTTGGAGAAGTTTTAAAATATTAGTATTAGAATTATTAAGGCATTTTCTCATACGCGGAAGCAAAATAACGGCAAAACTAAAGGAATACAGGACAAGCATGCGTTTTTCACTAATTAATGTCTCTTTCAAATGCTGGCTGGGAAAAAAATCAGCAGACAGTCAGCTGGCTGGGAATTTCCCTGGCAACGTAGCTGGGAAGTGGAACTTTTCTTACCATCCTGCTGGGAGTGCGGAACAGATATTTTTTTCCCAGCAACAGAAAAAAAAATACTAAAAATGCCTTTAAAGTGTTTACTTATCATTGTGATGGGTTGAATATTGCATTTTGGGAAAATGTTTCGTTGGGTGCCCCTGTGATACCAAAGTTCGGAAATTTTAGCGCGAAACATCTGTAGCGTAGGGCCGATCAGCGTACGGATAGCCCGGAACTGGGGCTAGCTTGCACTTATGACGACAGTAACTACACCAACTGGACTATATGCATCTATCTGACTTTATTAAAATAACTACGAGTATTTATATGTTACAAAGCATTCCGCTCCGGTGTACGATTGCCATGTAAGGAAATAGAACAGAAAAGGAGTTTATATATTGAGCACCACGTTGAGCAATCTCACGTACAGCAGATTTTACGTGAGGTTATGCCGATTACACTGCATTCTTATTACGCAAGTGTTGTTATCACGCTATGTCACGATAAGTCGCGCTTGTAACACTTTGCTACACATCAAGCGATTCTACATTACAAAACGTCAAGGAGAATGTGCAACAGGGATGGCCCCGTAACAAGAAAGATCTAGACCCTCATGTTCAACCGTACTATCAATACCACGGTGAAATCACTATTGCCAATGACCTTCTGTTAAGAAACGAGCGCATCATCGTTCCTAATACCATGCGCCCAGAAATGCGTACAAAAATCCATGCTGGTCACCTGGGCATAGAACGATCAAAAGCGAGAGCGCGCGAGGCACTCTTCTGGCCACGCATGACAAGTGAAATTGCAAAGGGGGGGAAGGGGGGGGGGGTCCCAAGCACGTTTCTCGGACATTAAGATGTAGAAATAACGCATCACGTTTAATCGGACAAACGATTTTTAAGGTTTACGTATCACGACAGGTAAAACATTCACAGTTCACGGATTTTAATTTCGCGTTTTCACCGGTCACGACAATTGAAAACACTTAATCACGTATCACGCAATAACCCCTTTACCCCCCTCATTGCAGATATGATAGGCAACTGTAGCATATGCCTAGAGCATAGAAACAAACAACGGAAGGAATATTTAATTCCTCACGAAATTCCAGACCAGCCCTGGGTTAAGGTGGGCACTGATCTGTTTAACTTGAAAAATAAGAACTATCTCTGAGTCGTTGACTACCACTCTAGATAAGTTCTTAGAGATTTGTTTGTTACCAGGTGTTACCAGAAGTTGCAATTAATCATTCCTTTATATCAAGTTACTGATTTGTACTTTAAAGCTTCTGACGTGAGAGAATAAATTCATTCTTATGTCCAAACTCACTGTTTGATCATAACATCGTGTATTGGATTACAAGTCTGTATATGAGCATAAGTTTTAGAAATATTCCACTGCTTCATAAGCACGAGTCAAGTTTTATCTAGAATGTTACAAGTCTTATAATATTACGTTAGTGTACTATCTAAACGAGGAAGGTTTATAAAGTTCACATGAAGTATTATTCAAATGAAAGAAAGTTTTATGTTTGTAAAGGAAGTATTTCTGAAACAAAGGGCATTCCATAGGTTCGGTCGGGTAATGTACGAGTGCAGCTCTTTCAACCGTAAACCACAGACACATATAACGCTATTATGTGTCCGGATCTTAACTATAACGAAGCACTTACTCGCATGGATTTAGTCTCGATAAACGAACATCATAGTAACTTATGTAATAAATTTTTTAATGAAATCCTAAATGATAAAAGCCATAGGCTGCATTATTTACTCCCTCCATTACATAAATCTACTAGATACACTTTAAGGCGTACGAGAACCTTTGATGTCCCTAAAGTTAAAACGAATCGAGCCAAGAACACTTTTATTATATCGTCAAGTCTTAATGTTGATACTTTTTAGTCCATTTTTTAGAGTTTGCCTTTTTGCTTAATTTTGTACATAATTTTAGATTTTATAGTTTGCCAAATATTAATTTAATAGTAATTAGAGTATTAATATTTTGTACATAAATACGCAATTCAGCCTAATGGCTGCCATGTATTTTCAATAAAGTCTATTCTTCTATTCTACTCTTCTTCAACGCTCACTCGCCGAAATCATTGTAAATGGTCTAGGCTAAATCTGGTAGACAACATGAAATACCACTAAGGAACAAAACATCATTTTTCTTTTTGAACAATTTTTTTTTCCGCCTGGACAATACCACTGCATTTCCCATGAAAACCATGAGAATATGAGGTAAGAGACAATTGAAGAGAGCGAATCGTCTCTTGTGCAAATCCATTGATATCCAGAGATATCCACTGATATCTACAAAACAAGACTGTTTCAAAAAGTAAGCTACTTAAATGCCGATTCAATAAAACTCCTGTTGTTGAGACTTCACCAGTGTCAGGTCGAGACGTTCCATTGTTTGAATAATTCAATATATGCCTACGTGTTGCTATTTGGTTTCATGAAAATAAACTAACATAAACAATAATTTGTGGGACAACTGATATGTCACGTGATTCTCGTCTAGACCTCCATACTTATTCGCAGAGCAGAGGGCAGTCCACCATTTAAGTTCGCAGCGTTGAGGGGAGAAATAATTTCGTGCTTTAATTTCTGCTGGTCGAATACCATCACCAGTACTCGGTAAGTTACATCTTTTTTGGTTACACTGTCTTGAATATTAGTCAACTTTCGCTTTTTCTTCAGTACGAAAAGAACTTGAACTGTTGTAATCAGGTTAAGCCTAATTTTCATTACTGTAACTTGCTTTCGCCACAAAGCTATTGCAATATCAATTTTTGCCAACCATAAAAATCCCACGGATTATCCTTGCCATAAATTACTAAAAACAACGCTTCTCTTAAGGAAAACGCCAGTGTCAGTCGTATAAGTTTATCTACAGCACTACCTTGTTATTGAAAGATTACTGAATGCCACTGATCTATGAACAATGTTGGTACGGAACCGAGGCGTGGGAATACGATTACATCGATTACAATGAACTTTACTTCGAATTTCTGGTTCCTCACGCAGACTAGCGTTTATTTTTAAAAAGAGGTCTTCCTGAATTTTCTAGCCGGCAATTAATCGTAACTATGTTGCAAGAAGTGCAATAAGAAACTAAGATCATTTAAACTTAATATCGATAAATTTTCAGAGTGGATGCGTGACCCAATATTCAACAGAATTTAGTAAGCGATTTAAACCCTACACTAAGCCGCTGTTTAAAGAAACTTCTAAATCAGTTCTATAGTTGGTGGGAAATGTGTTTTCATCCCAGGTATTGTAAGAGCAGTTAAAACGTTCGGGGTGAGAACGGGGTTCAAACTCGATTTAGACCACAGTTTTGTTCGCCCAGACTAATATTTATATGAATTGTCGCCGTTCGAGTCACAAAAATCGCCGACTGATATGTGTAACTATAGAGTGAAATTTCCACCCCAATTTTGGAATGTGAATTAAAAGACTTCAAATAAATAAACCCTGCTGATAATGCTTAGTCAAGGTCAGCAGAACGACGTCAGTCGAATTTTACCTGGGAAAGACAGTGCTTGCCGTGTAAACAAAGTTCGCTAACTAGAGAAAATATGTTCTGAGATACTTCTGTAGCGTTAGCTGAGAAATTGGATTTGAAAAATCTGACAAGGATGGAAAACTGTAGAAATACACAAAAGAGAAGAGGTAGTGGAGAAACAGATAGAGAACGGTGGTTTGACGTTTATTCGAGGAGTGTAAACGTAAAAAGCAGCAGTCTAAAATGTTTTAGTGTTCTGCAGAAAAACAGTGCGGGAAGGTATTGGCGAAAAATTTTCGAGTTCGAGCTATCAGAATACATCGAATGTCTTTGACATCGTCGTCAATTATTCTGGATAATTTTGAAATCAAATACCTCACTAAATGACTCATTTGTCAAGAATCGAAATACAAACATTAAGTTAGTTGTTTGCATAGCAAAGTTCGGCTTACAAGAAACTGAAGGCGTCTACCATTTTAATTCTATTCAATGTTGCGGCTTAACACTTCAGAAAATAATAATAATAATAATAATAATAAAATGGAATTTGTTTTCTGCCTTGCGTGGTTCTTGGTGTTCGTAATACTACTAGCCGTCTGACTGATTCTCAGTGGGAATCTTAAGTGATCAGTTTGTAGCACTAGAGATCGGAAGCAGTCGGTCTTTTTGCCTCAGACCTTCATGGTCATTCTTAAAATTGTTTAACGTGGTCAATCTTTGCTTGCACGGACGCTCAAAGTGGTAATTTTAGTACTTTTGTGTAACTTTGGAGCAGCTCAGAGTTTTTGGCACCAACTGCAGAAGTTGCTTCGAGGTAATTTTGTTAGCCGACTCCACTGAGTTTTATTAGCATTAGCATCAGTCACGTACTGTTATTGCATATGGCGTGCTTTGTGACTGCAGAGCAGAAGTGTCAGTTTCACCGCAGTTTTGTTACCTGATACTGTAAAGGGTTTGTGTCTAGTGTCAAATGTCTAATTTCCTTATATTTTGTGCCAAGATGGTCTTGTTTATGGTGTGTCTTGTGACATCAGAGCAGACTGAAGCTGTCTCGCGTCTTTTAGTGTCAGGGCCTTACTTTTCGCTTCTTTGCACCCTAAACTTATCCGTTATGTGTTTTGTGGCTCCAGAGCAAACGTCTTTTCGCCACCGTTTCTTAAATGTCTTGTGAAAAACTGTCAACTCCTCGCCCGCGAAAGGTTCTATCGGTGCTAGATGTTACAGTCTGCAAGGATTTAAGATGACAGGGTAGCTTTTGTGAGAGACCTAAACGTGCAAATCACGCATGTCCCCACTGGCCATGTTTAAAGAGGAACCACTGATCGTCGATTCCTAAAACGTGTACGTAATACGGTGTCATGTTTACACTTTTTTCAGATCTATTTCGCTCTAAAAATGCTGTCTCATAAAACGGCGTCCTTGTGCAACGGCTTTTCTGCTTATTGATTGGTTGAAATGACTTAGGTTTGGTATAGGGATCAATATGGTATAGGGATCAATAAACTATGGGAGCAGATGTCATGTTATATATATTTCATATATTATATATATATTGTAGACACATAATATATAATTATTCGTATTCCATATACATTATTTAATACAACGGCTTTCCTTCCTCCTAATTGGCTGTATTGTTTCAGGTGTGGTACAGAGCAAAAATACTATTTTAAATTGAACTTAACTGAGTCATGTCATTCGCTAGGAAACCAAAGATAAAATGTCTCAAATGACCGTGTTAAGGAACCTTGCAAAGCAATGGCGACCAACCTCCCTTGGAAGGCGATTCCAGTCCGAGTTTTCAAAACCGAAGCCAGGCACAACTCGTCCTAGGCCCACTGGAACCCGCCCCAGGCCCGGAGAGAAGTTGAACACACTGTTCTTTGTCAACAAGCACAACAGTCTCAGCCAAAGAGTGGCCCTGGAACTAAAGAAAAGACAGCACAAGGTCACAGTTCATGAGATAACTGATCCCAGAACAATGACTGATTTGGCCTTTAATACACATGCCCAAGTGGACTTGATCCTTTGTCCATACCTGACCAAGCGAATCCCCAAGGAAGTCTGTACCAATCTCGACATCCCTTGCTGGATTGTACATCCTGGTATAGAGGGTGACAGAGGTATGACGTCCATAGACTGGGCACTGTATGATATGGAAGATGAATGGGGAGTGAGCGTCCTACAGGCCGCAGTAGAAATGGACAGAGGGGACATCTGGAGTTCAATTAACTTTCCTGTAAAACGGGAAGATGTAAATACGCTCACTAAGTCAAGCTTGTATTTGAATGAGGTTACACAGACGGCTGTGAAAGCGGTTTTAGAGGCAGTGGACCGCTTTCAGCAGGGAGAGGCGCCTAGACCTTTGGACTATAGCAGCCCGTACGTGCGAGGAGTGGGCCGACCTAACATGACCAAATGCGACCGTACCATCACCTGGGAAATGTCAGCTGACGAAGTCGCATGTCAGATCCGCATGTCCGACTCTGCACCAGGAGCTGTCGGTTACATCCGGATAAACGATGGTACAGATGACTGGAAATGGACGAAGGAATTCAGGGTGTTTGGGGCGCACCTGGAGAAGGGAAAGCTGAAGCATTTGCAGTGAAAACCCGGGGAAATACTGGGACAGCGCCATGGAGCTGTGCTTGTCAAATGCGGACGAGGCGCCGTCTGGGTCTCGCACCTTAAGAAAAACCAACTGAAACTTCCTGCTACGATGTGGTTGCAACCCAACACACCGACTCTGCCAGATTCCATGTTACCGATACCGTATGGTTCCCATCCTATCACTGGTCAGGATATCTGGTCCACCATGACTTCAGATGGAGTCTGCTTCGTGCACTTTGAGTTTTACAACGGGGCCATGAGCACCACCCAGTGTCGTCGACTAGAGAGGGTGTTGCAAGAACTCGAAGATGATGCTTTTTGCAAAGTGATAGTGCTCATGGGTGGTCGGGACATGTTTAGTAATGGCATCCATTTAAATGTAATCGAGGGCGCAGCAGACCAAGTCAGCGAGTCATGGAACAACATCAACGCCATCAACGATGTGGTACGCAGCATATTCACCAGCAAGAAAGTGACGATCTCTGCTCTCCGTGGAAATGCCGGAGCTGGAGGTGTGATGATGGCGCTGGCAAGTGATTTTGCATTTGCACGTGTAGGTGTGGTGTTGAATCCTCACTACAAACAGATGAAGCTGTTTGGATCAGAGTATCACACCTACTTCCTCCCCAAACGTGTCGGCGTCGACAAAGGGCAGCAGCTCCTGAACAATGCCGAAGCTGTTCTGGCCTCAGAAGCCGTCGACTTCGGACTTCTGGACGGTTGCATGGGAGAGAGTGCTGAAGAGTTTGAGCATATTGTACTGGAGCATGCATCATATCTTGCACGCCCAACAGTCCAGAAGCATTTCACTCGGGAAAAGAATCATAAAGCTAGCAAAGAAGTTATGGAGAGTATAGAAAAATGCCGCACTAATGAGCTGGATATGATGTCCAAGAATTTCCAGGATCCGGCGTACCACCAAGCGCGGAAGAACTTTGTGTACCACTGAGGTATATTTCTGCGAATGTGGTTGCTTTCTTAATGTTAGCGTGAGAACAGTAAAATTAAAGATTTAAGCGGTGATTTGTTTGCAGAAAAGAAACAGTGGCAAAGTAGGATGAACGGTTTTCGGGGCTTATTGTTTTATCAATTCCGACCTCTTTACAGAGCCAATTTTCGAAACCAAGTAAATGACATTAACCATACCAAAGGAAATATTAGACTAAAAGGCGTTTAAACCCCAGAGCCGTAGATTCAGCATTTCGTCTCTTATTGTCCACCACCTTATAACTTCTTTTCTCTCTCCCTCACAGGGAGACATCAATCATTATACAGTCGAAGCTCTCCTTGCGATCACTCTCGTAAGCGACCAGCTCTAGTTACGACCAACGTTGTGAAATCCCGTTTGAATTGTCACTCAAACTCTGTAATTAAAAGCTCTCGTAAGCGACCGCTCCCGGCCCGTAGACGACCGCGACCACTTTTGGGAATTACCAACTGGTCTTTTCCGTTGTTTTTAAGCTTTCATAAGCGACCACTCAAAGAGTCTAATTCGTATTAGTGAACACTATAATAAGATTACACTTCTCGAACAAATTGATCTTCCGTTGAAGACTCCAGAGGTCAATTCTGTCAAGGGAGCTCTCGGTCTTGTTAATAAGTTGGCGGAGTTTTCTGATTGGCAAGGCAACAAAGAACTGTGTAAAGCCGTTATTCCCGTTTAAGATGTCTTGGTGGATTCACAACTCCGCTCATTTAAACAATCATCGATCAAGAACTTCTTTATTAAGTCTTATAAGACTTAGATTAGAGACTCAAAATACTGTTCTCTGAACCGTTGCTGTTTTACTTTTCTATATATAGAACTGATATATGATGTCATAATTGCGCCTTAGTGCTGTAGCAGTTCATTTGCACTTTGTGGCTGTTGTTGTGCTACGCACTGTAATCATCTAAACAAGAAATTAGAAGTTTTTAATCTCTCTGGATGCGTGAACTATACCTTCGCAAACCCCTTCTACGATAGGCAATAACTAAAAATTATCTACAATACTATACTACACTATTAATACTTATTTACATATCCAAAGAGCAACTCTTTATACTAAAAGCTCTCGTAAGCGAGCAGCCTCTATTGTTTTAGGGCGCGGTCGCTTACGAGAGCCCATTCTCGTAAGCGACCAGCTCTAGTTACGACCACTTTTTCGAATTCTCGAGGTGGTCGCTTACGATAGCTTCGACTGTATATATTGGAAAGGGGCGGGGAACAACTCAACTGTATATTCAACAAAATATAAAGGGTGCGTTCCTTTGGTATGAGCATGCATCATATCTTGCACGCCCAACAGTCCAGAAGTATTTCACTCGGGAAAAGAATCATAAAGGTAGCAAAGACGTTATGATGAATCTTTGTCCATGGTGGATTCATCGGTTTCTTTGATGCGCTATGATCCGCGTGATCTTGGATCACAAATCCAGATCATGATAATACCAAAGGAACGCACCCAAAACTTCTGTCATCAACAGCCAAAGGTAAAAGCAACTGAAATAGCTCGAGTGCAATCTTCTAATTATCAAATTGACGGCAGTTTTTTATGCGTCTGTCCTCTTATTGATGATAAATTGCGTCATAACATTGTCAAAGTATTGTAGATCCACGAGCCGATAGGAGAGTGGATCTACAACAAACTTTGAGGACAGACGCATAAAAAACTGACGTCAATTTGTTTTTTACAATAACAAAACGCGAAATAGGTCAAGTGAAGACTTAAATTAAAATGTTGTGTGTCTGTACTCTTATTGATGATAAAAATTAGCCAATCAGCGCGCGAGAATTCGCTCAGTTATTGTAAAATGTTTAATGATAACCTCGGATCGTTATTTTTGATTTAGTGTCAATACTTATTTTTGCCTTTTCAGCAACTTAACGCAATGTAATAAAATGTAGATCAAATTAAGTTGTAACAGGCATCACATGTAAATGTTTGACTGATTACAAACTGTGTACTTCGCCTAAAGGTTAGCGTTCCATGATTAGAAGACGGTATCGCAGAGGTCATGGGTCCGAATCCCGTTCAGGCCTGAGTTTTGCGATGATCAATTAATGTCATTACATATTACTCCGCAGTTCAAATATATGGTCTTTCATATATTCATTTGCATCATGACGAAACAAGTGCCTCAGTACGACAAGTCCTCGCATAAGCGCTGGAACGCAAAGTTCTTCCGATTTGATATCCAGTAATTAAAAAGGGTGCAGGATCTCTTGCTATTACGTATTGATATTACAAAGATGCTGAAAGAACTCCACAGCTCCCACAAAGGGACACATTGGTGGTTTACCCAAATTAACAAAACGTTTCTGGCAGTTCCCGTGGGAAAGGAAATGTAACTCGAGTTCGATCGTTTGTCGTTCCGATGAAAAGTTGCCGGCAGCAACAAATCGTCTGAAAAGGTAGTCTTGTTTTTCCGATCGGAATGTCTCAAACGGAATTTCGAGTTCAATTCTCTTTAAAGTCACCCATATTACCTTTTGATTCCAGTTCTAGATTCTCCTTGTAAACAAAAGTGGGTTAATTTACAAGTGCAAATGGTAAAAGACAATCTGTACCATAATTTCCCAATTTGCTGAAACCGCACACAGACCGGTTTTCGCCTGTAAATGGAAAACAAGCTTAAGCACCTTTTGGTAGGAGATTCCTCGCCCTGTTAATCATACATGTGACTGAGAAAAAAGGGCATATTGCAACCAGGCTAATGATCAGACAAAGTTTGATGCTACACTGGTTTAAAATAATGTCACTTTTTGGCATTGAGAAGTTAAACTCGCTGATAGCAAATACTATACAGTACTTTAAAAGTAAAAGGTCTCGAGACTTATTGGATAAAAGGGTTAAATATATTTTCCTCACATGTTTGTTTGGAGAGTTTGGTTTTGAATCGTTTGGCTTGATAATGCATTAAAATGTAATAAGAAATTACACAATGGCTATTATTTGAAGAGAAAGCGTTTAATCTGTTTGCAAATACTCCATCACTAAATTGAATGAAGACAGTTACATATCTCAACTCCTATAATATTCCTTATTGATAACAGAAATAACACAACAATGATAGAAACTATTTGCAGTCATAGTTTTGTTGAGAATAAATTCCTTAACCTACATACATGTGGCAGAACGCAATATCCCAATCCTTACTCTACCATGGTAAGTACATAATCACGAGTTACAAGGCAAAGAGAAAGGAGATGGGGTGGCAAAGGTTTGCACCAAGGCCCTATGAGGCAAAACATTGAAATTTTACAGCAAAACCTGAAAGTAGAGAAGAAACAATACACTGAACTAACAATGAGGTCTACAATAGGTCTAAAACTGAGTGCAAGCAACCGCACGTGATGAAAATTCAACGCTGCTTTACTCAGGTCAACTAAAGGTTTTCTTTTTCACTAGCCAGCTATAAACAAATCTTTATCTCTATAGTTACAACTGTGCATGTTGGTAAGTTCTATTTTAAATAAATTTATGGGTGACTTAACTCTTTCTAAAAATCCTATATGCTCAAACACCATGCCCTTTCTATGACTTTTACACCCTTGAAAGTGAACTACATGAAGTAAGGCATTTTGCTACATCACAATTCAAAAA
Source organism: Ricordea florida (assembly GCA_949710005.1). Lineage (NCBI taxonomy): Eukaryota > Metazoa > Cnidaria > Anthozoa > Corallimorpharia > Ricordeidae > Ricordea > Ricordea florida. Next base: position 21,161,404 of record OX453278.1, on the reverse strand, counting down.
CGTAACTGCAACTATCTGCATGATTCAACCTTTACCCTTCCACTACCAATATCTTCAACTGTACAAGTTGCTACATTATCAAGCCCAGCACATCAAACAATGAAAACTTTTCAACAATTCCCCTCACAAGAGATGGTTAATAGAGAGGTGGAATAGAGCAAACAAGTTGGATCCATTTTCAAAGGAGTAACACTTAGCCAGGAAATATTTCTTCATCTTCATTAACCCAGGTTAATATGCACTCCGTATTCCCCTCTTGACTCATGGATACTAGTATTCATATTACACTGAAAAAATTGATTTACCACTCATTTAATAGCCCTTCATAATTATTACTGAAGTATGTTCCTCAGTTTTACCTACATGTACATCTAAGTGTAGCAAAGTATCACAAACAAAATGTCAGTGGTGCTTGCCTATAGACAAAAATTTTACATCTCTACAAGCAATGCCTCAGAAATACATAATACAACATAATTGTACAAAAAAATGCCTTCAACCTTAATTAGCGAGATACTAGGACAAACTTGTCTTACGTACTGGATTTTACTTTGAGACAATTTCTTCAAACCCTTAATTCAAGTGTAAACAACCTTGCCTATGCATAAACTCAACAGCTCCATGCAGCTTTGCTATTTACTGCAAGAGAGTTAGCATGGACCTAAGCATGGGGCAATCCAAACAATTTTGCACAAACAAGATCTGGTTAGAAGTTCTCTACAATGGCAATCAGAAATATTTTTTTGGTGGATGAAACTGAAACTGTGTTGAGGTCACACACAATGGCAAAAGAGTGTACGTGAGCCATATGTACCCAACTCAGGTTGGAATTAATCCAAGTCCATATAGCATGAAAAAGACTTACATACGGAGAGTCCCTGGAAAAACATAATGATAAACTGCCTATGCCCTTAAATACTACATTGCATTTGGTTGACTAAGGAAAGGTGAATAATCAGGGCAGAGTTACTTTCCAGACGGCTGTTGGCTGACAAGTTTGCTTTTTATGGCTAATTACAGATGTGCAGTGACCCTCCCAGCATGATAATAAATCTACATCTCATTGCTTAGAGAGGTTTTTTTTTCTAGCTTCCAACTATTCTATCCCTAAAGGTGGTCAATGTTGTCTTCCTCTTCAAAATGATTGCCGATCTATAAAACAAAGATAAACAATAAGTAAGACAAACTGCAAATTGTGAAAATTGCCTATAGACATCAATAAGGTATATAATGAAATATGAAAAAATTTCAACATGCCCACTGGCTGAGAGTACTTCAGTTGATACCAAACAGTGCAGAAAGTTGAAATTGAGTGCAAAGATTGGAAGTTAAATTTTTGCATGTATGTATCATTCACTAGTAATCAAATGATTTTGAGTGCAATTTAGTATAACTAAGCACTCGGAAATTTTTCAAAGAAAACAAATTGCACTTGCCCAACAAGCTCATGCAATTTTTCAGTCTATGAATAATGTATTGCACTAGAAACCATTTGATCATCGATCCAAATACATGTATAGCAGGTGGATTTAGTTATTAGGCATACATAAAAAAGCAAGAATGACTCAGGGCATACAAGTTCTTAACACTGACCTGGGAGTTTCAGAGAAATTACATGTAACATGATTGAAACTTATTTAATGCATACATAAAAAAATCACAAACATGTCACACAGACCTGCAGGATTCTGAATGAATTTATATGGAAATGACAAAATATTGCTATCTGGTACTGGTAATAATAATACTGATATTAATACAGTAATACTACTCTAATAATTAACACTAATAATAATAACACTAATAATAATTCTAATAATAATACTAATAATAATAATAATACTAATAATAATACTAATTACTGCTACTACTACTAGTACTAGTAGTACTAGTAGTAGTACTACTAGTACTAGCAGTAGTACAAGTAGTAGTACTAGTACTACTACTAGTACTAGTAGTAGTACTAGTAGTACTACTACTAGTACTACTACTAGTACTACTACTAGTAGTAGTACTAGTAGTAGTACTACTAGTACTACTACTAGTACTAGTACTAGTACTAGTACTAGTACTAGTAGTAGTAGTAGTAGTAGTAGTAGTACTAGTAGTAGTACTAGTAGTAGTACTACTAGTACTACTACTAGTACTAGTAGTAGTACTACTAGTACTAGTACTAGTACTACTACTACTACTACTACTAGTACTACTACTAGTACTACTACTAGTACTACTACTAGTACTACTACTACTACTACTACTACTACTACTACTAGTACTACTACTACTACTACTACTGCTGCTGCTGCTGCTGCTGCTAATAATAATAATAACAACTAGAGTAACTGCAAGTTGGAAATGTGTTCGTACTTGTTTCTCTCATCCTCGTGGATATTTTTTATGGATACTACCATGCTTTCCCTTAAATGATCTATTTTAACCCTTGGTGTACTATTCCTGAAGAATTTCCTGAATCAAATGGCATTCGGCCAATTAAAGACAATTTTATTAGACATGACTTTCCAACTGTTAACATGTTCATTATCTTTTAGACTTTTTGAATTCATTCTACAACGCAAAGAGAAGTTGCTTTTAGGTGAAGCCATGTCCTTATGACCAAAGGAGGTCATGACCTTACTGTTGCTTCTAGTATTTCTCGGTGTTGTTTTCTTAAGAAAGTAAACAAACTTACTATAAGAACAATTGTTGCGTTTTTTGGATGTTTCCCAGTAATCAAAGATCTTTGAGGTACCAGGAAAATTCATGCTGCAATATTTTTGGAACAGCATATGGGTTAAATATTTCATGTGTATGGCTTTGGGGCGATACCCGATTCTTGATGGTTCTCGATCTTGCTGCCTGCATGCGCTAATAAACATTCCATTGTTGTTAACCTGGACCCGATTGTAAGAATTTTGCAGACTACAATATATATAGTGGCTTCTACCAAGCCGTTTTGTGGTTGCATTTTTTAAACCCTGTGTTTCTTGAACTGTTTCGGAGCCGCCTTTTGATGAAAAATCAATGTGGTCCGTACCCAGTTTATTTGGCAGCACAATGCCTGAATCTCTGGTAGCCAGCATCGCTGTGCAAACCTCAACATCCACACTTGTGGTTCATAATTGCTCACTGCAACAGCTTTGGTAGAGTTGCAAAGCAGCACGCTGGCTGTACTAAAAGCATAGGTTGGAAAGTCGTTCATGACAGTGCTGCAAGCTAAGTTTTTTTGTTAGCTGCCTTTTGGCGACCTTAACTTCTAAAAAGGTCGCCAGCGATACAATTTTGGTCGCCAATGGTTTTCATTTTTGATACACACTGTACAATATTAAATGATAGGGAAACTGCTGACCACATAGCCATATATTCCATCTAAATATTTTTCTGCTTGCATAACCTATTAAATTTACAAAATGAGGGGTGGTCCATAGGGGTAGTCCATGGACCGGGTCCATGAAAGAATCCCCCATGGATTGGGTCCACAGGAGTGGTGGTCCATGTTTTGTATACGTCCGTGGTAACACGTTGAACTCATACCCACCCAACACACGATGAATAAAATTTGTAGTCTGCTGGTCCCAGTGTCCCCTTTTCATTTGTATCAAAATGGCCGCTGTGTGAGCGAATAGCTTGGCGAAAAACGATATGTTTTTAAGGTCTTTAAAGAGCCAGAAATGATGAAAGAAGAACTGATGAGTTTTGTGGTCGTACCTTTTTCTTATGTCTGAATATCAAAACAAATCAAATGTGACCCTCCACGGGAAAACGTACACTAGCGCTTATCCGTTAAACGGGTAAAAACTAACGGATGGCTAACGGATAGCTAACGGATGGCTAACGGCCAATAAAGCTTTCTAACGGTTTACAGCTAACGGCTAACGGATAGCCGCTAACGGCTAACGGCTTACAACTAACGGCTAACGGCTTACAACTTAACGGCTAACGGCTTACAACTAACGGCTTACGACTAACGGCGAACGGTTCAATGGATAACTGAGAGCAGGAACGCTTATGAGACCCAGTGACTCAGTTTCGATAGCGTCCGTGAAGATGTTTTTGATAATACAGAAGTTGCGTTGGGCAATCAAATGGTAAATGTAAGGATACGACAGCAGGCTGTGATGAAGGCCTGTTATGGTTTACACTATCACATCATTAATATAAAAGTCCAAGCAATAGCTCTGGACTCGAAATTACGACAGATACATATCGACAGATACATGACTTTGTACGGTCGCCTATGTGACTAAAACTTATCTCTTGGCGACTAAAAATTCGGGTCTAGTCGCCACTTTGGCGACTATTTTCGTGTGGTAAATAAAAGACCAAAAGTGAGAAACAATTTCTTAAGTCTTTTTTTTACTTTGCTACAAAATGAATTCATCAAAATAATGTTTACCTTCAAATGTTAGCTTTTAATCACCTTCAAATCATTACCGATCGCGAACACAAGAAAACATTACTGCAGTTTCTTCACGGCCATCGCGAGCGCAATATTAATTTTGTTCTAAAGGCCGCTGAATGTAAAAGCATTCTGTGTGTCGGGACTGCCGTTCCTTTCGAAGCACATGCTTTCTTTCATCCGAAATGGATTATTTATCTGTAGGGAAAGAAACATTGAACGATTTTCGTAATTTGCTGCTGTCCAATAAATACAAGGAAAGGTGATTGTCGGCACGCGTGTAAACAAACATTCGCTGCACAAAATTTTACAATACCGGAATATTCGACGCATCAGTGAAATATTCTTAGCTAGCACTGCCTTGAGTTAAAGAGTATATTCCCGTTTCAAGCGATTTCGTAGACTAAGTAGGTCCTGAGATATCGATTTTTTTGAGGACAGATTTTTACAAGCGCCATTATTAGTCGGGCAACCGACTACAGTATTGTGGGGATAGTTTCTAAAGAAACTGGTGCTGCGTCGGTGGGAAATTGAAACACAAGAAATTGGATAAATCAAACAAGTTGATTAAGTAAGTTATACCACCGTAAGGTGAATGGGAGGTGCTGACGTTTCGAGCGTTAGCCCTTCGTCGGAGCGAATGAGAGGATTGTGGGTTACGTTCAATTTATATAGAGAAGTATGGAGCCATCCTATTGGTGGAACCATAGCATTGTGTGGATGGAAGTGAATAGATTAGATGAATGATTAAATGAATGAGAAACGTTCGTTGATACCGTGGGGATTAAGAGAACCGAGTTGGAAGATAAACTTCTGTTCTAGGTTTTTACGGCTTTCCGTATTGCCCTGATGTACGGAAAGTCCACATACCGCCATGTTGTGAAGTAGTAGTATATGGCCGATTTTGGCGCAACTTTTAAAAAACGATTTTGGCGCAACTTTAAAAATTTAAAAAATCAAATTTAAAATTCTGGCGCAACTTTAAAAATTTAAAAAAATAAAAAAAAAATCAAATTTAAAATTCTGGCGCAACTTTAAAAATTTAAAAAATCAAATTTAAAATTCTGGCGCAACTTTAAAAATTTAAAAAATCAAATTTAAAATTCTGGCGCAACTTTAAAAATTTAAAAAAATCAAAAAAAAAATCAAATTTAAAATTCTGGCGCAACTTTAAAAATTTAAAAAATCAACTTTAAAATTCTAGCGCAACTTTTAAAATTAAAGAAAAAAAAATTGTTGATTTTCAGAAATTTTGTGTGAAAAATTTATCAAGGATTGCAGAAAAAAAATTGATAATATTAGTTTAAAAGAATATTTATATTATCAAAATGGAAAAGAAACAAAAATCAAATCTTGTAGAACAGCTAAAAAAAGCTATAGATGAAAATGGTGAAACTTTAAAAATATTAATAGTAAAAGAGCTAAATAAAATTATAAAAGAAAAAGGTAAAAAATTGGATAAAAATGAAATTATCAAAGAGTTGCGCAAAATTCCGGAAATTTCTACAGCTCTAGATAATATTTCAGAAACGCAAGAAAAAAATATGAAAAAGAGGGTGCAAAACCTGTAGAAAATAATGTTTATAATGAAAAAAAAATTAAAAAACATTATTTTTATTACTGTATTCATGGAAGGTATAAATATCACTGTAAAAAGTGTGGTGGGTCTCAAATATGTGAACACGAACTATATAGGCCGAACTGTAAAAAGTGTGGAGGGTCTCAAATATGTGAACACAATAAGCAAAGATGTGTTTGTAAAAAGTGCGGGGGGTCACAAATATGCAAACATAATAAACAAAAACAACAATGTAAAGAGTGTCATGGTTCTAAAATATGCAAACACAACAGATTTAAGGATTATTGTAAAGAGTGTGACGGCAACCAGATATGCAAACATAAAAAAATTAAAGCGTTTTGTAAAGAGTGTGGAGGGTCTCAAATATGTGATCATGATAGAATTAAGTATAGATGTAAAGAATGCGGAGGGTCGCAAATATGTGAACACAATAAATATAAGTATAGATGTAAAGAATGCGGCGGGTCGCAAATATGTGAACATGGAAAACAAAAAGCTTCCTGTAAGGAATGTAGAATAAAAAAAAAATATTAGTTTAGAAAAGAAAACCATAAAATAAAATAATTTAATTATATTATTTTTGATTCAATAGTGGTTGGAATAAGAATAGATAGTTATAAGTTAAAACATAAAAATTACATGATGAAATATTTGCTGAAGTATAGAGGCTAAGTAGATATTTAGATTTGGAAGAAAGATGGTCATAAAGTAAATAATCTTATATAATTATGTTGTATAACCGAATAAATGGTTATATAACAAAAAAATTAACTAAATCTTAAACTAAAAGTTATGGGAGATCCCTTAAGATCAAGTTTTTTCCATTCGCTGTCTAATATGGTTAAATCGAAGTGATTTATGACGCTATCATATTTTCGAACTGGAATCGTTGGATAATCCTTTGAGGGTATGTTTGCAAGTAGGTGTGACGGCGACAGTTTTACAAGTTCTCCATTTTTTGTTTTATTCATATAAGAAAATTTATTATCCACTATACTACACATAAGTCTCAGCGGTTCCTTAATCTGAATATTTATGGGGTATAATTTACCCGGATTTATGACATCAGGAACGCCTAAACCAAACCCCAAACCTCTCGTAAGTTTAACTTTAAAATTTTTATTGGAATAAAGATAGTCAACAGTATCAGTTTCAATTATTGTTATCTTTTCCACATCAGGATCATTAAGAAATATTGATTGAATATTGCGAAGCGAATATGTGCCGGGTTGAATTATTATGACGGCTTGATTCTTATCATTTAATATTATCTGTTTATCCTTAAAATTAATCAATCGTTTGGTTTGTATATTACAATCCAATAGTTGTATCTCCCGAAGATTTTTAAGAGGAGGATCTAAATAAATCCTAGTTTCTGCATCATACATTGTTATGCTTAACATTTTGTTTGATTACACAATATTCATCTTTAAATTTATATACCCCAAAGATATTTAGCAGGTACTTGGCTTTTATAACCCTATGAAGCCAACATTCCACACTTCCCTAGTAATTTCGAGCGCTAGAGTAAAAAATGAAATCTACTTTCAGGTTCTCCGGTTGTTAGGGAGCTCTGGTATGCAATCTATTGTTCTCCACGTGAACAGCGATTGTATGTAAATTAGTGACCGCGTGAAATAGCCAGTTGCCCCGGATGTGCTCTAGTGATTTACTGAAATAGAAACCACGCTAATCCACCCGCAACAACTGTCAATGCTAATATATTCTTTTCATGCTGCGTTGAGTCAATAATATTTTCCTGTTTCATAAAGTCTGTTTTCGTTGAGGTTTTTGGTTCTTTCGGGTTTTTCTTCGCTTCAGTTTTACCTTTCAGGAGAATATGAGGTAACTTTAACTTTGAAGATCCTAAGTTATGACTTATTCCAACCTGTTTTGCTTCAGTGTTTAGGGAATTATTAACACCAAAATTCATATCATTACTCGCTTTCAAGAGTTTATTGTTAAAACCAGTCACGCTTTCAGTGTTGATTATCATATTACTTGGCATCAACCACACGCCAGGAGCAATAGCTAAATCAAGCCGTAATTTCGCTTCTTGTACAGCTAATTGATATCTTTGAATCGAACTAGAAATGTCATTCTCAATCACACTACTTTCAAATAAAGCCAAGAATTCTTGTTGTGTTTCGATTGCGTCACCTCCATTACCGTAAATCGAGTTTCTAGTGTTAACTTGTGCACCCAATATACAGTAAACAAAAGCTTCAGCGGATCGATTCAATCTACCAAGGCCAGCTTTAGTGAGTCCATGTCCGATTGTTGGGATAAACCAAACATATTTGAAATCAGCAAAGTCATCATTACGGATAAATGAAATTAAATTACCTTTTTCTTTCTTACCACCTTCATCAGCGAATTTATTACCTTCACCGGGCCATTGATTCGCTTCAACATCATACTTCCTTATAATATGTAAATTTTGATATCCCCCTCCTTTTCCACGATATCCTGCACCATAATCAAGGAATATATCTCCCAATCCACCGTTTCTACCCCCTTTCCACCTAAAATCGGAATTATTGGCAATTCCAAATTCTGCACACAATCGTTGATATGCAACTTTACTATAAGGATTATTATTTATTACAAAAGGTTGCTCATCGGGTAAGGGAAGACTCAATTCATATAATATCCGCCTTATTGTGAAATATATGTGAAATTTTATGAAGCTACTAACTGCCTTAGGATAATTTAGACTCTCTAAAGGACTTATACCGCAACCAGATGTTGCACACCAAACTGCAAAGTTAAGTTGTTGAGGCCAATAATTCATATCAGGGGCGTTCAACCATTTTCTACTCTGTTTTCCGGATTTGAAAGTCACAACTTGAGATGTAAATATGTTTCTCATCTTTGCGGTAAATTTCTTCGTATTTGAAACATATATATCCAGAAAGGTTAGCATTTTTGTTATATCAGTTGAAAAGTCATCAAATTTAATAGCAGGTATTGGATAAGATTGGTTAGTTATGGATAAACTTTTTGGAAAAGAAATCAACTCGCCGTCATCAAATCCTAAATCTTTCCATAAAAGTTTTTTCAAACGAGGCGAAATATTATCAATCCATGTTTTTCCAGTAGGATCATCATTTGACATGATAGTAATCCCATTATATTTCCATTTAATATATCCTCCATATGAATCAGATACAACTTCAAATTGACTTTGATCGGCCTTTGGATATTTATTTCTGAAATCATTGAATAATGACATTTTTTTGTTCATAACATGTTGCTTTTAAATAACCTCTTTTCTAATACCTGCAAAACAATTACATCCCACATCTGTTCTCTCATATGAAATTTTTAATGTGTGGGACCGGTTAGTTCTTTTAATATTTCCTCTCGAACTTCTCTCCTTATCTGATTCATATTTAAGTTTTTTTCCCCATCTTTCCTGTTTTTTTGACGGATTTCTAATTTTAGTTTTTCAAACTTATCCGTCTCTGATAAAATTAGAGAAAATTCTTGGTCAGAGATTGTGTTATCTTTCAGAGCCTTTGAAACTAAGTCGTGAATGGTGTTTACTTTTGCTTTTGCTATAGAAACTGTCTGTTCATGTTTACTAACTTTATGGGAAAGTCGTTTAGAAGCCGCACCGAATCCAACCGATATTCCCCCACAAAATCCACCAACAACACCTAATGGGATACCAACAACAGCACCAAAACCAGTAAGAGAAGTTCCAAGCCCACTTGCAGATAGGATAACTGAAATAACTCCACTAAAAACACTTATTTTTGTAAATATACCTCTCGCTCGATTATACTTTTTCCTAACATCCTCATAATGTTTAATTTCCTTTTGAAGATTATTTAGTACTTCGCATGACTTTTGTATTCTGAAATTATTTGGATCTCCATTAATAGGTAATTGTGGATAAATTCTATTGTATTCTTCCATATTGTATTTTACTGAACGATATGATATCTTTAGACCTTTTTGTTATCAACTCTTCTTTACCCTTTCCACAAAGTATATAACCACAGCCATTATCAAAAGCCACGCATTCTTACCCAAAAAGCTAATGACCTCACCCGCTGTTTTGAACAGAAAGCTTACAATCGCTCCAACCATCCCTGGCAATATTTCACCTAGTTTCTTACCAATAGCTTTAAACCCATTACCAACACCCCTACCTAATGTGGATAGGCCTTTGGAAAGATTAGAAACTATAACTCCAATGATTACACCAACAGCACTCACAACTGCAAATACTGTAAAACCATATTTTTTGAAAATGTATTTTACGCGATCGCGCAATGACATTTTATTTTGTATTATTTCTTCTTCATCCTCTAAACGAGCCAAATCTTCTTCATTATTAATAATTTCTCTTTCATCAGCTTCAATTTGGCTGCTTTCCTCTGGCGTAATATTAGTTTTATCTATTTTAATTTTTATATTTTCTTTTAGTTTATCAATTAAACCTTTTTTCTTTGTTTTTCCATTATTAATTGAATCTAAAATCTCTTCTGCTGAAGGGCCAAGGCTATTTCTTATTGTTTTTATATTCAATACTTTTTTGCTTACATTACCATCTCTATCATAAAAATCATACCATTTAATTTTATTAGGATCATCACGCATTATTGCAACTTGTAATTTACCAAAATCATCATACCTAAAATCAAAATTTGCTATCGCTTTAGGGTGTTTAGTTTTAATCTCTTGCCAGGCTTCATCTTTGTTTCTTTGTATCTCCTCAATATCTTCTCCCGCTAATTTTGTATATCCTGATTTGGTTTTAGGTCTAGCACCCTCATCCTCATAATTCCTATAACCTCTAGTTGTAGATGTTACTCGAACTGGTATTTTTGATGGCTTTCTACCAAGTAGTGGATTTTTTTCATCAAAATCATTAGGATCTTCTTCTTCCCCTAATCCAAGGGGATCATCTTCTGGTACTTCTGGTAATTCTGCCATGATTTTTTTACTCATCAGTAAGAACTCTTTAGACCCTTTAGGCCGGGAAGAAAACTGGGCACGCAACTAACTAAAATAATTTACTAACCATATAACCCAATGCCAACATACCACCACCTACATAAGCCATTTCACCCATTTTTTGGTTGTCACTTGGTCTATAATAATCAGAGAATTTTGGTTCATGCATTTGACTATATAATTTCAAAGCTTCATCCGTTTTTGAAAGATTTTTTGATGCTTGATATTTTTCATCTTTTTTATTCATTTCCCAATCAATTAGTTTCTGTCTATTTTCCTGATATTCAGCGTAATCTTTTTGATACTTTTCTAATGCCTTATCGTGTCTTATTCGTTCTGCATCTGTTTTATCACCAGAAAGATATTTTGCAAGATATGATCCACCAACAAAGGCGGTTGCATTCAAAATAGCTCCTCCAAACATCATTGCTATTGTTGCCATTTTTTAATTTGGTAAAATCTTTTGATCCTCTAAATATGTTTTTAGGTACATACTGCCCGACAATACAACCACCCATTTAGCATAGTTTGTAATACTTGAGGATGGGTCGTTCATAAATGATTCTCTCATGGCCTTTTTAGCTACATATCCAACTAAAGCTGCTAATCCAATAAGTACTGCTGAATCAGTAACAGTTTTCACAAGTTTGTTTTCAGTCGACATGATTTTTTACTACATCAGCAAGAAATCTTTAGATCCTTTTAATGTTTTGTAGTAAAAAATAATTTTCTAATTATATCATTCCGATTTTAAGGGGTTGTGGAGGCTGTATGGGAATATTTTCAGGTTCCTTCGGGGTTTTATTATAATATCTCATAAACATATCAAATGCTGTAAACCCTATTCCTAAAATAGATAATACAGTTGTAAAAGATAGCTCCGGAATCCATGCTTTAGGTTCACTCTCTTGGTTTGAATTTTCTTCTTGTTCTTTTTCACGTTTCATTTCCCTAGCTAATGCTTCTCTAGCTTTTTTATTGCGTTCTGCTAGTTTCTTACCAGCCGCAACCTTTTTAGGATCTTTCTCTCTCATTTCATTGCGTTTATTTTTAGGTGATGGATCCATTGTAATTTGCTCAACAACTTCTGTTCCTCCTTCACTTCGTTCATTTTGGTCAGACATCTTTATTTTATTTAACAAATCAAATAATCTTTAAATCAGCTGTTCTCGGTAGTATGCTCAGTTTTGTTAGTATCATATGTAACTTGTTGTATTTTACCTATTTTAACATGTTTAGCAACCTGGAATAACCCGCTAGCAAGCGCTGTCAACCTTCCTGCTTTCAATGCTAAGAGACCTACAATGTTTGTCAGTTCGCGATTAACCAAATCATCATTCTTTAAATCAACGCAAAGAGCTTCTATATCATCAACAGGAACCATGTAAGAAATGACTTGAGAAACTAATTGAAGAGATGAATCTACCAATCCACCATTAATTTTCTTACCTAATACTGCCTGATAACGATTATAATATTTTTCAATGTCTTTTATTGATAATTTTTTTACATCACCCAGACTCATATCAACTCCTAAATATTCCTTTGTAGTTCCAAGAGCTGCGAGGATGGCCAGTGATTCTTGTTTGATTTCAACTTCATTATTATAATTATCTTTTACCTCAGTCTTTTCTTCTTCAATATAATCTTCAACTTCTGTCATTTTACAATTTTCTTACCTACAGTCAGGTCTTTAAATTTATAACTTCAGGCTGCCCCGTTTGGAACTTCCAAATAGCAATTAAATGGGTGTCGTAAAGATAAACAAAGTCTAGAATATTTTTCATTTTTTAATAATTTCACAAACTTTTTACTAATTTCAGGTTCTAAATCGCCACCATAATCTTCGAAAAACATCTTCATACCTTTTTGCGATGGGTTATGGAAAGTAACAACGCAAGCCACATTTTCACGGAATGGTTTTGCTATCGATGTTAATTGCTGAGTTAGAACCCACATTGATAATCCATGATGTCTTCCAGAGAATGCTAAATCAATAAACTTGTTTGATCGTTTTTTCAAATCATTAGAAACAGCACAATCATCTAAAATTATTAATGTATTTGTTCCAGAGAATAAAGTCTGACAATCAGTTAATAATTCATTAATCTCATCAACGTTACTGGAATCTGGCGATAGTACATAGAATCTCTTATCTCCTCGAGCAAAATTATGATAGGTTTTATTTTTAGAATAAGTTGGGCATATTAGAACAATATATTCAAAAACTTTTCGGAATGGGCCTCGGATTTGATCAATGATGTAATTTGTCTTTCCACAATTTGTTGGGCCCGTTATAATGCAATGAAAAGGAATTTTATCTCTTAATTCTTCCATATTTTAACTAGTACATTATTGACCTTAAATTTGAATTCATAACCTCCATTAATGCATCAGCTACCACAAACATGTAACAAGTCATAATACCAGACCCACTAACTTTTCTCTTAATTTCAATTTTTACACCATCCTGTGCGTTATTTAAGGCTAGACCCCCTCCATGAATATCATTATCTGGGTGAGTTCTCAAATCTAACCACAGAGCAAACTTTTTACCATAAAAATCATTTTCCTTTACCGACCATCGGGAGGAACCGCTGAAACGTTTCTTTACCGACTCCCATAGGTCTGAAGGTACCATTCCCTTAGAGTAGAAACGGTTTGGTACGCCATTAACATCGATATTGATAGAGGTTATACCTGGATTGAAAAAAAATTCAGAGTTACGTGCTCCTTCACCATATGGTAATTTAAACAAACATAATATCCCAGTAATTGACCTTCTAGGCAGATTAATATGCTGGTTTATAACGCTGTCTGTAGGTCTGGATATTATGAAAGTTTTGTGTAGAGTTACATTCTCATAAAAGAACCCCTTTCCAACCTGATAAGCTGCTTGTGCCTCGCGAGCTAAGTATTCGCTTGATATACAAGAATATTCCAACTCGAGGTTTGTTATTTTGTAAGTTGGGGTCTTTGTCTTGTCAGAATAAACAACAATATCGTTAACTGGGGCTAGTGTAATCTCAAAGATTATTTGATTATCTAATGCCTTTGGGTAGAAAACTCCATGATCGTTGAGAATAGGATGGTTTAGTGGGATATGGTACTTGGTGTTGTGTACTACTGCAAGTGCTACTTCCTTTGCATCTGTGTCTACCTTATCACCTGCATTTGTCCGTAGCTTCCTCATGTTTTCAGAAGAAATACCTTGTTTTAATCTATCCTCACGTTCTTCCTCTGTTAAGAATAAGTCATGGTAGGTTTTAAATAGATCATACCTTTGAGTATCCTGTAGTGTTTCACCTCCAAAAAGAACCTTGAGTCTGGATACAAGGTTACTACCTACATTATTCACTAGGGTGTTATCTTCATGCCCTTCAACAGTCAAGTTAAATACTAGATATACACTTCCTGGTACAATCACTAAATTTTCAGAAAGTTTAGGAATATTTATATATAGAGTTTCTCCCGGATTAGCTGATGATGGGTTTAGCGTAATTCTATGCAATGTTGATTCCGATTTCAAACCGAGTGGTTCTCTTGGAATCCTGTTTGGGTTAATTTTTTCAGATACGTTTGTCATATTTATTTTAAGGAAGTGTGGAGTAATCTTTAAATGATTTCTACTTTGTCGAAAATATATTATTCAACTGATGGTTATTGGAAAGGATATTCTGCAATTAATAAATTAGCTGAGAAAGCGAAAGTAGCTGAAGATGAGGCTAAAAGATGGCTTGAAAAACAGGCAATTTGGCAAATATATCTACCAGCTCCAAAGTATATTCCTAGACCTCATTGGACCGTTGATAAACCAAATCAGATTCACCAAGCAGATTTATTATTTTTACCGCATGATAGATTTGGAAGAAAAACATATCGATATGCATTGGTTGTGATTGATGTTGCCTCAAGATACAAAGATGCTGAACCATTAACCTCAAAAGAAAGTCGAGAAATTTCAAATTCTTTTGAAAAAATATATTCCAGGAAGTTAAAATATCCTAAGACATTAATGGTTGATCCTGGAAAAGAATTTATGGGTGAGGTTACAAAACTTATGAATTACCATAATGTAAAAATCCAAAGAAGTGAAGCTGGAAACCATAGAGCCCAAGCGTTTGTGGAAAGAGCAAATAAAATATTAGGTGAAAGATTATTTAGTCATCAATATGCACAAGAAATGATTAGTGATGAAAGATCAAGAGTATGGGTGAAACGATTACCAGATATTATAAAAACTTTGAATAATACACCAACTAGAATAACTGGTAAAGAGCCTGATGAGGCTATAAAACAGAAAGAGGTAGATATTGAACCTAAAAAGTATAATCGAGTTGTTGGGCTTGATGAGGTTAGATTACCATCTTATGTTAAAGTTAGATATTTATTATCGCCTGGAGAAATTGAAGGCGGTGAAAAAAGACGGGCCACAGATCCAATTTGGAGTATCAAAGTTTATGATATTTCTAAAAGTGTGATTTCGCCTAATCAACCTGTTTTATATTATTTGTTGGATGGGTCAAGACGTGGGTTTGTAAGGGAAGAATTACAGGTTATACCCTATGATACTGAATTACCTCCTAATTCTGTTTTGAAAAGATAATGTCCATGAGCAAAAGTATTTATTCCATCTTCACAAATTATTCTCTTATCATCATCGGCGGATAGTGCAATTTTATTAACAGTTTCGGTGAAAACATCATGCAAATGACTTCTGAATACATTCATCTGCCTCATTTGCGGCTTTTTATTTAATAAACAATTCTTGTAATTATCAAAGCTTATGGTCTTTTTTACTACTGCCTTCTTCATTCCCTTACATTTCTTTTCTTCTTCACCTTCATCCATCCTGTATGAATAAAGCTTGGCTCGCAATCCCACAAATTCAGCTATCTGCTTACCGCCGGCCTCATCTTTAAACATATTAATAACTTTTTTATTCACGCCAGTTTCAATACCGGATGGGTGAACTTTAGGATAATTAGAAGTATCAAACATTTCTATCACATCTGGACTAATATCCTTGTAGAAATCTTCTGTTTCTATCAAATATGCCAGACTATCCGTATCTGTAAAAAGCAATTTAGCCTTTTCCCCATATTTATGTTTAATATAATTATAGTGAAATTTAAACATTATTGTTTTACTTAGATCCAGAATGCACATGCCTAAATAAACAGGTTTATTGAATACTAACTTTGTTTTCTTCATATGTATTGCTACAAGATTTTCACAAAAGATAGTACGATGTTGATAGTTAGGTTTTGTTATTAATTTTTTCGCATCTTTTTGATTTGTAACTAATCTAATGTCTACCCTATTTCTAATGTTTTCCATTGTTTTACCAAATACGGAGTTATTCATTAACTTGAAGAAATCTTTTTCAAAGTCGTTATTCGCTTTTGATCTTAGATTAGTATTCAAATCAATGTAAGGTTTTAACCAAGCAGACTCATTAAATGTAATACCTCTATGAATCTTTGTTATTTTTAATCCCAAATTTTCATAAAGTTTTAGTGTTTCATGATGAACAACATATTTTTCCTTATTGTTTAGGTTTGGGATTAATTTCTCCACCTTATTAACTACAAGTCTCTCTGGAGCTAGAGGATAATCATTATGTAAATCATGCAGGTGATTTGGGTATTCTAAATCAACCTCTAGTATACATGGTATATTTTTCCAGTCTGAAATATCTTTATCAGACATCCATCTAAACCCATGAGTAGGTAATGGCTTACTCATTCCTCCACCATATAAATTATTAGCGTCAAGATATTGTATATACTTTGTGGGTAGGTTTTTATCATATTCAACCATATATGGGTTGTTTGCTTTACCATATCTAGTAGAGATCATAGATACGCCCCCTCGAATACCTTTCTCAATCATAAGCAACATATCGATGTCGGCCAGTAACTCTAAATTAACTTTCGTTAACTTTAATGTTGCATCCCAAGCTAGTCCCGGCGCTGTATAATACCAAGCAGGATCTAAACCATAATTATTTTGACAAACATCTCTAAAATTCTCGAATACGTCCGCTAAAAGTAATACATCAGACTTTAGATATAGATCATGATATTCTCTCATTGTTTTCATATTGAAGGTTTTCCATACATTTTTAGCGTGTTGGTAGTTATCTTCTGTTATTTCTTCATCGTTTAGTTTTGAGTAAAATTCATCCTTTGGTGGAATTTGTGATGCATTGAGTTTATCAAATCCATCAAACCAATCATATGGAAATACCCCCTTTCTCAACAATAACTTTGATTCTTCGCCTTTATAGAAAATATTTAAGTTTTTGAAATATTCTTTTGGTAGATTAGTTACTAATTTATCTAGGCTTGTTGGCATAAATTTAAATGAATCAATGAATCTAATATCACGCTTAACCTCAACCTGAATATTTTCTTTATTTTTAAATTTATCAACCACAATCTGTTTTGTGAAAGAAATATACTTTTCCTCATTATTAGGTATGCAGTTTATATTACCTTTTGTTGAACCAAGATTTTTAATAAAAAGATGAGCGTCATAACCTGATAGGTTGTGAAATATTACCGGGAAAACTTTGGAATATTGTAATTTAAGTTGCATTTATTATGAGCCGCTCCTCTATACTTTCCTGTAAGGTGACAGTGATCTATTACCTTATCTTCTCCCAATTCATCTTCACAAATATGGCATTTCTTTGCAAGGTTGTGCCTTATTTTATCGTTTTCAGTCATATTAACTTTCTTTTTGTATCTAAAATCATTGTAAATTTTCCTAATATCCGACTCTAAATTTTTTACAAATATTTGCGCTACATCCTCGTCTGGTGATTTAGCGGTGTATTGTCTAATAACTATTTCATAATTTTCATCAAAAAACTTTATTAAATAACAATAACCTGATGGTTTATGCTTTTGATATTGATTAGTATAGCTTTTACTTTTATCTGGATAGCAGGTATATATTTTCTCTGTAAAGCTCTCAAAGTCTGCATATACAACAAATGGTACTCTCATTTTTCTATTATAATTATTGAATTTAATATACTTAGTAAATCCTTCTTTATCTTTAGGCATATCAATCTTGACTTCTTCGTTTTTGGCGCAATATTCAAGATGTTTTTCCAATGATTTTTCTGTGGGGAAAGAGTTGTAACATCTGCGACAAAATTCACGTTTGTGTTGATTATTATTTATTTGTGATGATACAAGTCTACTAAAATTCTTTATCCAACAGTAGTGGTTATTTCCTTCATCATTCGATATTAGAATTAATTCAATCAAATAACCGCTTTGTTTATTACTTATTCTAAGAGGGTATACTTCACCTTTATCTTTATCAAATCCGTGTACATTAATCGTATAATAAGGATTTTGCTTTTCAAACTTATCAATATGTTTCCATTCAACTGGGAACTCAATTCCAGTCCAGTCAAACTTCTCTGAGTTCTCTCTCATTTGTTTATTTAGTCTTTGTGGATCTTTATCTTTAGGAAACGCGGCTGAAGTAACTGCCCACTTAAAACACTCATGATCATTTTCATTCTTAACATTTATAATAGCTTTTTTTTCTGCTAATTTTGATGGTAATGGAATATATGAACTTCCTGAAATAGGTTCATAGGGATCGATTTTAATATCAAAGTATTCCACCCGGTCGAATTGCCATCCAGAACCTTTATTTTGAAACTGTTCAATCAATTCAAGTTGGCGATTTGTCATCATATTAAATAATTCAGAAATATCAGTTGACTCTGTTATTATTTCCATATTTGAATGAAAGTATCCTGAATTTTCGTCAATCTGACCAGTAGCAGGATTCTTTTTTATGAATTTACAGTTAAATATAAACTTGATTTTTATAGACTTCTTTTCCTTATTAATTAGATTTATAACTTTTGATTTTATTTTATTTATAAATGTCTTTGGTCCATACCCTTTTTGTCCATCTATCCTATATGTTTTCAGATAACCCCTAAATGCTGATTGTATTTCCTTGGGTGTATAATCTTTTTCTTTTTCTTTCAATTCATCTCTAAAACTATCAGATATATTTACTCTTCTTTTTGGTTTTGTTTGTTTATTATTAGTAAATTCTATTATATTTTCATTGATTAAATTTTCAAGCTTTTTATAAAATTTATCTTTATCCATCACCTTAAATGAATAATTTCCCCAATTAAAATTTTTGTTTGTTTTGTTAATTGGAATATTAATCTCAGGTGGCGGTTCATCAAAAATTTTACTTTGTTGTTGGATTGGGATATTATTTCCAGTTTCTGAAATATTATCTAGAGCTGTAGAAATTTCCGGAATTTTGCGCAACTCTTTGATAATTTCATTTTTATCCAATTTTTTACCTTTTTCTTTCATAATTTTATTTAGCTCTTTTACTATTAATATTTTTAAAGTTTCACCATTTTCATCTATAGCTTTTTTTAGCTGTTCTACAAGATTTGATTTTTGTTTCTTTTCCATTTTGATAATATAAATATTCTTTTAAACTAATATTATCAATTTTTTTTCTGCAATCCTTGATAAATTTTTCACACAAAATTTCTGAAAATCAACAATTTGTTTTTCTTTAATTTTAAAAGTTGCGCTAGAATTTTAAAGTTGATTTTTTAAATTTTTAAAGTTGCGCCAGAATTTTAAATTTGATTTTTTTTTTGATTTTTTTAAATTTTTAAAGTTGCGCCAGAATTTTAAATTTGATTTTTTAAATTTTTAAAGTTGCGCCAGAATTTTAAATTTGATTTTTTAAATTTTTAAAGTTGCGCCAGAATTTTAAATTTGATTTTTTTTTTGATTTTTTTAAATTTTTAAAGTTGCGCCAGAATTTTAAATTTGATTTTTTAAATTTTTAAAGTTGCGCCAAAATCGTTTTTTAAAAGTTGCGCCAAAATCGGCCATATACTACTACTTGTGAGTTGAGTGGTTAGGTAGATTAAAGTGTCGCGCTACAGGTTTCGATGCATCTTTATCATTTCGTTCGACGTCACGCAGATGTTCGCGGAAACGGTCACCTAATCTTCTTCCGGTCTCGCCGATGTATATCTTCTTGCATAAGGTGCATTTTATGCAATAGACAAGACGCTTGAGGAGCGTTCACTCGGGCTTCTTGTTGAACGTTTTACTTGAATATTTACCACGCCTAAAATGTGTACGCAACTACATGCCGGATCCGTGTGGGCAATTTTCGTTGCCGGTCACTCCAGTACCACTTTCTGACGATTATTTGTGCCACCAGTCAGTTCAATTACTCGAATGAAAATCATTATTTTATTGGCGTGTGTACAGCCGCTCACACAAATCACGAGCACAGTCATATATACATACATTGCAGAACGAGATCTGAATTGTAGTACTTTTATTGACATTGGAACATCATTATGTTCATGTACATTAGTCATACTGACAACGTTTTGTAGAAAATCACAGTCGTCAAGAGTATTCTTCATGTCTTTATTCTATCAAGCACATGCAATTCCGGGAAAAAGAGCAAACCAACATTTACGATCGCTTTACAAGTATTGAGCCCAATAAAAACCAATAACAGAAACAGGATATTTAACGGAAGAACTAAGCTTAGATATTTAACCCTACTATTCAAGTTGTTTCTGTCAGTATCCTTGTCCAATTCGCTGCTGTAAGCGCCAGCTTCGAATTTGTGTTCTCCAACATTCCTAAATTTTTCAGCAAGTGATGTGTTCGTCTCAGTGTCATAGTTTGTTGTTCAATCGGCTATCATAGTTTTTGCAGCTAACATATGGCTCATTTGTTATCTCGTAGAACTAGTATGAACTCTGCACGTTGGTCTAGCCTTCAAGCTAGTATTCGTGGATCGACAGCCCATTTCGACAACGCTAGACATCATTTAGTGTGGGCCTATCACGGACGGCGTGTGCGTTTGTATTTTTGCAAAACGGTCTTCACAAAAACGGCCATTCGGTAAATCATGTTGTTTACGTAAAGCGAGCACATGAATTCGCCTTCTCATCCCCAGTTTCCGCAGTCCATGCAAGGAACGCCTGGGACCATGACCCCCCTTTTGGCGACCAAACCGCTAGCATTTTTAGACTCGGGCTCTCCTACGGAAGCCCGAGTAATAACATTGGCGGAAGTGCATATGAAACGGTCGGTGATTTTAAACGATCGTTTAGGTCCTGTTATTTTGTTTGTGTTGTGGACGAAAGGGCAAGTTTTGCATCTTTTGCGTGTGCAGTTGAAAGTGCCGGGTGATTCGTTTGATTTTAATGTACTTCTAACTAAAAAATCGCTTACGTTTTTGTTACGTTTGAATGAAATGAGTGGTGGTAGTGGGAAGATGCTGCCTGTTTAGTGTGTGGTAGTGGGAAGTGGTGGTAGTGGGAAGATGCTGCCTGCCTGAAGATGCGACCTCGACCAACAAATTATGCAATGCCGTTCCGAACTTTCCAAAATCTGCCCTACCATTTTAGTTCAGTCTATTCGCTCCAAAATTCAAGAACTCAATTCTAAACTTTTCAATTATCTGCACGTAATCAAGACCCAAAAACTTCAAAATTTATTAGGGTCCAAAATAACTAATAGCCCACCACTCGAAAACAACAACACTGTAGTTACCATTCCAGCAGATTTACCACTCTCCGATCCCGAAAAGTCTGTTCTCAGCAAAGGTTTAAATTTTGTTCCCATAACTAAACGAACCGATGAATTCGCAATCAAACAAGATGTCGAAAAATTCCTTCGCCGCGTCCAACTTAAAGCTTTTTTCCATAACAAAGAGGACAATTCTCACACCTCAGAAAAAGACATTTTTGAAACAATTAACGTTCGAAAATCTAAATGGACTCCCCCAGAGGGCCAATTCACTTCTGTAGACTTCTTCGTCCAAAAATGCCGTTATGATGTTCAAAAACTAAAATTCAATCGTAACACTAAATGTTCCAACCTTTCCACTAAAGAATGGGCGGCCCTTAAAAATCTTAGCAAGCGGAAAGATGTTGTCATTAAACCTGCCGACAAAGGCGGTGCGGTAGTCGTTTGGCGGTCCGACCTTTACCAACAAGAAGCTTTTCGGCAACTTTCCGACAAATCTTTTTATGCCAAAGTAGACAAAGACCTCACCTTAACTAACCAAAAACTCGTCAAGGAAACTATTCAAGATCTCATTTCAAAACAAGAATTACCCGTCACGGCTAAGAATCTGATTATCACAACTCCTAGAACTTCACGAATCTACTTTAAACCTAAAATTCACAAACCGAACAATCCCGGCCGACCCATTGTTTCTGCATGCAGTTGCCCAACTGAACTTATCTCCAGCTATTTAGACAAAATCATGGTACCCATTGTCAAATCTTTACCATCCTACATTAAAGACACCAACCACGCACTAAAAATCCTCCGCGACTTCAACTTCTCCGGCGAAAACAAGTTTATTTTCACCATGGACATCACTTCTCTATACACTGTCATACCGAACAACGAAGGACTTCTAGCATTCAAATCTTATTTCAACCAGCGCTCTACTAAAGAGCCCAGTTCAGAAACATTACTTCGCCTCGCCGAACTAGTTTTAACTCTCAACTGTTTCTCATTCTCCAACAACCACTACCAACAAATTAATGGTGTCGCTATGGGCACTAAAATGGGACCTAGCTATGCCAATCTCTTCGTAGGCTACATTGAAAATCAATTTTTCTGCCAATACAACGGACCTAAACCTAAACTATATCGCCGCTACATTGATGACTGCGTTGGCGCAACTTCATCCACCAGGGAAGAACTTGAGCATTTCATTCATTCTATCAATTCGTTCCACCCAGCATTGAAATATACTTGGCAAATTTCAGAAACCTCAATAGCTTTTCTCGATATCAACGTTTCAATCCACAACAACGGCCTATCAACTAGTGTGTACTACAAACCTACAGACTCCCATAGTTATTTATTGCACTCGTCTTCTCACCCCACCCTTGTTAAAAATTCCATTCCATATTCTCAATTCCTCAGACTTCGACGTTTATGTAGTGATGAGTTGGACTTCTCCAGCAAATCAGAAGAAATGCTTCAGTTCTTCACGAACCGTGGCTACCCTGATTCAGTTGTGAAGACAGCTCAACAACGCGCTCAAACAACTGACCAACACTCAGCACCACAAACGTCACAAAAGGAAGAGAACCAGAGAATACCGTTCACACTCACTTTTCACCCACTCAACCTACCTGTCAAGAACATCATTCTGAAGAACTTCAAGTTACTTCAGAATGACAACGAAACAGGCAGCATCTTCCCACTACCACCACTCATTTCATTCAAACGTAACAAAAACGTAAGCGATTTTTTAGTTAGAAGTACATTAAAATCAAACGAATCACCCGGCACTTTCAACTGCACACGCAAAAGATGCAAAACTTGCCCTTTCGTCCACAACACAAACAAAATAACAGGACCTAAACGATCGTTTAAAATCACCGACCGTTTCACATGCACTTCCGCCAATGTTATCTATTGCATAAAATGCACCTTATGCAAGAAGATATACATCGGCGAGACCGGAAGAAGATTAGGTGACCGTTTCCGCGAACATCTGCGTGACGTCGAACGAAATGATAAAGATGCATCGAAACCTGTAGCGCGACACTTTAATCTACCTAACCACTCAACTCACAACATGGCGGTATGTGGACTTTCCGTACATCAGGGCAATACGGAAAGCCGTAAAAACCTAGAACAGAAGTTTATCTTCCAACTCGGTTCTCTTAATCCCCACGGTATCAACGAACGTTTCTCATTCATTTAATCATTCATCTAATCTATTCACTTCCATCCACACAATGCTATGGTTCCACCAATAGGATGGCTCCATACTTCTCTATATAAATTGAACGTAACCCACAATCCTCTCATTCGCTCCGACGAAGGGCTAACGCTCGAAACGTCAGCACCTCCCATTCACCTTACGGTGGTATAACTTACTTAATCAACTTGTTTGATTTATCCAATTTCAACCGACTATAGGTTTACCCTCGAGTTTCATCGCAAATCGCAGTCACGTGCAATGGGGAAAACCGCAGACACGTAATACGGGCGCAACCTTCTTTCTACGATGTCGAAGTCGATGGCGAATATGTTGAAAACAAATGGTGTCATCTTTTCTACGCTCAAACATACAGACCCACCAACCGTTCGCGGTAGACCCACTCTAAAAGATGGCGTGTGTAATGAGCGTATATTTCGTTCCGCGAACTGAAACTAGCAAGAGAATCAAATGATTTAGCGAATGTCTCAAAAGAATCAAACCAGAAATCAAACGAGTTACCAGTGAACAGAAAATGTGGACAGAGTGACAGAAGAGCATTTGCTGATAAAGACAAGGTGCCTCGCGATGAAACTCGAGGAAACGACAACAAAGATACATGGCACGAGATTAATGTCACGCAATCGTGGCCGGGTATTCTGAAGTTGCTCCCATAACAGCACGTCTACCTGTTGTCCGACTTACGATCTTAGATCGTCTTGTTCTCAATGAAATAGCGAAAACAATGGTTTGAAAACTTACTAATTGCATGCAAAAGGATACCATGTCAACAAAGACAATGGATAAAGTTTTTACTAGATTCAAAACGTTATAAAAAGGTAACTAACAACAATTTACAATCTCCGATCATTTACGATAAGTGTAACCACGTGCAGTTTTGAGTCAATATGCCCGGTGTAAAACGAGCACGTCAGAGTTTCAAGATGATTTTGAAAGTCGCTTTTCGCTAGTTTATTTTAAAATTACAGTTGTTTTGGGGTGCGGGTTATCTGCCAGTGCGGGTAATCTGTTGCAATTTTTTTCTCGCTATTGGAAAAATCGACTGATGCGGGTAATCTGCCGCGCAGGTAAACGGCCGGAAATTACGGTAAGTGCATCTAGGCCGCACTTTCTAACCTGTGGTTACCACTAGTAATATAGTAATAAAAGACATGCCATGTAAATCCCAAGGGGCCAGTGAATACTTCAATGATTTACACGCATTAAAACGCCAAATTGAGACATGTATTGGTTATAATAATTAATATAGATTTAGCCAAGCCTAAAAGCGGGGCTCCCGTTAGTACTTTCATTTCACTTTAAACTGTAAAAGCATTCTAAAATATTGCGAAGGAATTCACAAACGTTTTTAACTATAGTTAAGTGTCGAGGTCGGTTAAATTGCTATGATTTTTGTCTAAACTTTCGTCTGCCATAAGTACGGTCTTTCTACCTACAAAGTCATAGAGTATATTCTACCAAAAACACAAATTATCAATGTACTGTATTCTATTCCTGATGAAATTAACCATTCTATTTGCGTAAATGTATTTAAAAGATTTGTACACGCTACTGGGAAATGCAGGACACAACTCTTGTCATTTTCGTGTTAAAACGAACACCTCGGTAAAATAAATGTTTACTCCAAGCAGGGTGCAAAGAAAATTAATTTTACAGATGGCCCTTCGGGCAAGCTGTAACCAACATCTACCAGCCCGAAAAACATTTTTCACGAGAATGAAAAAATAATTATTAATTATTCTTTTCTTAATTACATTGTAAGTCTAAAAAATTACTGCCTTCATTTATTCACTACAATCAGCTGTAGTTACTTAAACAAAAGAAATAAATAACCGTAAAAGTGTACACAAGACATTCCTGAGTCATTCATGAGTCGTTTTAAAACGTTTTTAACTGTCTTTGGTTCTTATACTTCTAGCGACATTTCCAACAGTGTTTAAAGTAGAATTTTCCAGTTCGTGCAATGTTTGTATCATTTTAGAGAAGTAAATTTTGAACGCATTTTTAACTTGACTGTCATGTTTATTCGGTATGCTCCAAAATAAAGCCTGCTAAGTGCGTTTTGCACCTTGCTGTGGTATCTTGATTTTTCTAGCCCAGCGTGATTCATGATCAGTTAGTAGTATTTTGTAAGGAGTAAATCTCAGTACCTAAAAAATAAACAAATTACTTCATGGTTAGTTCGCCCGTACCATTTTTCTTCACTCGTTGTGAAGAAAAGTAAACTCACTCGTTCGCTGCGCTCACTCGTTCGTTTTCTATTCTTCACAACTCGTGAAGAAAAATCGTCCGCCCTCACTAACCATGAAGTAATCTCTATATTCATAGCGGTTTTGGAGGAAAAATTTTCTTCCCACAAGTTTTCAAGCGTTTTTGGAGGGACATAAGCATAAAGCTGAGTGTCTATTTTTCCTTTGTTAAAGAGCTGCCTAGCTGCTTTTGGTGTTGCTTTAAAACTATTATAATTTTTCTGACCAGGTAATGGTTCTTCAGTTGAGTCGCGAGCTAGATGTTTTTTTTTTGACGATTTATTTGAGCTATCGAATCTTCTTTAAGTAGTTGCTTACACCAGGCGTATTTAATAACTTTAGTGACAACATTTTCAATGTGTGAGGGTCTGTGTGAGGAGCTCCGCTTTTAGGCTTGCCTAAATCTATTTAATATTTCGTCTAGGAGTAAGATCAAATGGCCCCTGGGCAGGTTTTGTGTTGCTTTCTCGCGCCTTTTTTAGACGTTGACGTAATTGTCTGGTGTGAAACGCGAATCAAGAAATGGTCTATTGTTCCGGCCCAACATCACGGATTAAGTGTTATTGGTAGCGCTGAGGGACTTTTGCCGAAGCTTAACGAAAACCTCGCGACCTATCGGAAAGTTATCGGCATGACAATTTAGCTACATTGTGGGGAGTGAGGAGCGCAAATTTGCACTCAAAAGATAAATTACCACTGGGGTACCTAAGAGAACGATTGGCGTTTGTAGTGCGCACGGGTTGGTTGTTTTAATTTATACTGTAACCCAACAATCGCTGTAACCCAACATTAGTCATATCGACCACGTGCTAACTACCTTGAGAGTACAGTATGATCACGATGATTTTCAGCTTCAATACGAAAAACCTTTCAAAGTCTTTGTTTAAACAAAAGTAGTATTTAAATAACAATCTACTGACGCGGGGTAATTCAAATCTTTGCCGCTTCAATAGAATCACTTTCGACTAAATCACGCGCTTACGGTATCTGCGACCACTGAGTACTCGAAATGGCTTCGTTAAAAGAACTGCAGCGCATTGATTGGGAATTCCTTTTTAGACTGTGAGAAGACTTCGAACAGAGACTTCGAACGGGCCATGTTGATCAGGTCGTCAACACTTGGGCATACATTCTTGTTGAAAACCGCTTGGCAGAAAATGAAGGCCTTTTCATGTTATTAACTATGGGCTCTGGAAACGAAGTTTTCTAAGTGATGTGCAAGGGCAAAACTACGAACCTTAAGCTAAACTAAACAATTGCTTGTAAGTAGCTTTAAACAACTGAATTGGTGAGTTTTAAACTTGTCTTTTATGTGTTTTGATCAATTGAAGCGGATCGAAATTTGAATAATTATCTCACACAATTGTCCCTCATGCCTTTGAAAAGACGCCGCTTGCCTTTTACGTGTTAACCGACCCGGGATTTCAAAGGGAAATGTCATATACCAAGAGATAATAACTATTCTCTGTAGCATTTACTTCACTTCACTTCCATCGTCTTTAAAACAGAAAAAAAAACTTTATTATCTTTAAATCCGCGACCAACGCATAAAAAGGTTTTTCGTTGCGCGCGACACGTAACAAAGTAAGTCGTTTGTTTCATAAAACTGCGCGCGGCGGATTCGTGGTTGAATAGTCTGTATAGCGAGAAGAAAAAAAATACAACGGAAAGGAAATTGTAAATAACTTGATAAGCTTAAGTTTTGTTAAACAGAACGTTATTGTTGATATCCCTTTGAGTGATTTTAGGCTGCTTTCAAGCCGCTAATAAGAGTGAAAAAATAAATTGCAAGAAGAGTTAATTCAGGTAATTTTGCAGGAGTTGAAAGTTACAAACTAAGATCTTAAGCTGTTTATGGGGCCAAATTTGAATGCTCCAAAATTTGGTTGTGCTTCAGTTTCAAGCAACAACTAATCAAGCATTGTCGATCAACCGTTAATGAGAGCAACCATGGTCCCTAACTACTTACAACGGAAAAATCTTCCACTGCCACCTCCCCTGGGGAAAATTTGTCTTAAGTTCAGTCTTTCCGATGATTTGAATTTCCCGCTCGTATGTTGATCGGAAAGTTCATAAGCTCCCCAAGGCATTTTGAAGCTGTTGCCGCCATTGTCAAAAATCACCATATAAGGTCAAAATTATCACTGAACTAATCACTTAGTAGTCCGCTTTTCTCGATACGCGGGTGAACACTGGTTTGAAAGCTATATTAGCATTTGTTGTACACGACCGAGACCGAGTTTCGACCGCGTATCGGTAAGGTATAGGCAGACTATCGGTAAAGTATCGATAAGGTATTTGCCGAGTGTCGAGGAGACTAAAACGGAATCGGCCGACAAACATATCGGCCGATAAACGACTAGCACTCGATCGATACTCGACTGATACTCGACTGACACTCGGTCCGCTACTCGGCCGATATATCGACCGAGTATTGGTCGATATATCAACCGATAGTGTCGACCGACACTACCTACAGTAAACATGATCCGCCGAGGACCCGCCGATTCTACGATTCTCCGATTTTACCATTCCCGATCCTCCGATTCAACGATTTCTGATTCTACCATTCTCAAATCCTCAAATCGATTCGTTCCGATTATATGATTCTCCGATTCTCCGATTCTACCATTGTTCCGATTCTACCATTCTCCAATACATTCTGGCTAAGGCCTATCTTACTTTAAAACACAGACTATAAAACTGCCACGCGGAAAGTAATTGCAAAACGACTGGAAACCGTTCTGCCGCTTGTGATAAACGCTGATCAAACTGGCTACATCAAAGGGCGATATATTGGTGAAAACGTAAGACTTATTATTAGTGATATTATTAGCTACACCGCAGCAAAAAACCTCCCCGGTCTTGCTGTCTTCCTCGACTTTGAAAAAGCATTTGATTCTATAGAATGGAATTTCCTTTTCAAGGCTCTCGACAAACTTAATTTTGGTCCTGGATACAGACTTTCTATTGCAACATAACTAGCTGCGTCACAAACAATGGTTATGCCTCTGATTTTTTTCAATCTGGAGCGAGGTGTCAAACAGGGTTGCTCACTATCACGAGGCATACTCTTCGTCCTTCGTATAGAACTTCTTGCACTTGCGATTAAAAAAAAAATAAATCCGAAAATTGAAGGCATCAGAGTAGGAGCACGGGAAATAAAAATCACACAGTATGCGGATGATACCACAGTTTTTCTAAAAAATCTCGAATCAATGACCTCGTGGAAAAGTTTGAAAGATGCTCAGGATTAAAAATTAAACATACAAAGTCAGAGGCAATGTGGCTGGGAAAATGGAAAAACAGAGAAGCTACCCCTTTCAATGTTAAGTGGCCAAAAGACTCAGTTTATGCCTTAGGAATACACTTCTCAAACTCGAAAAAGGCTAGTGATAATTTAACCTTCTATGAAAAATTTATTTAGATGTTTTGGAAAAGACCTTAAACAATTGGAAGAGACGGAAACTAACTCTATTAGGCAAGAACAACATTGTTAAATCTGTGGGCCTTTCGAAGCTTGTTTACAATGCATTCGTACTGCTAATTATTGAAAACGTCTGTGATCATGCGTTAAACAGATGCTTGAAATGACGGCTATAAGGCTCTTCTGCTCTACTTGCCCAAACTGAGCAGCTTGTTAGAGTGAAAAATAATCGCAAAAGAAAACTTCCAGACCTTTTCCCTGGTAAACCGTACCGTTTAATAGTGATCCAAAACACGAACTACATTCCGAGAGAGAGAGTCGAAAATTATAAAGGTGAAACTTAATCCTAAAAGAGGGCATTTCCTAAATGTCAATCAAAATTCCGATAACGAGACAGTTCACGTGGAAATGCAATCCTAAACTAACACAGCTCTCTGAGTCGCTAGCTTCGATGATGCATAATGCGTGGTACGACAGCAAACCGCTACATGTAAACAAACTCGCAATATAATGAGATAAATAGCAAAGCAGCACAGATGTCGCGCCATTAACACCAACCAATACATACGAGCCACAAATATAACCCTGTGGGCAAATAGCGGAGTGCCAAATTATCAAAAATAAGCGATTCCTGGGCCCACCTCACGAGAAAAGCTTAACTCACATTGACGCGTGTGTGGTGTTCAGTTCACAAAGCTGGGAACAGTCCTCAGCGTAGTGAGAGAACCTTTTGGGCCATGTTTTCAGTTTCCAGCAGCTATTCAGCAGAATAATGTGCTTGTTTCTGGGCTTCATATTGAGAATTTCCCTGATTAAATGCGGTTCGACTCCATATTTTCAAATTACAGAATCCAAAGCGTTCAAATTTGATGCATTCCTCAGATCGATTGCGGTTGTTTGAGTTGATCGAATATCTTACTAGATTTGAAGGTTCTTTACGTCTTTATGATTGTGAGGTTAAGTGTCGTGCAAGTTTCACCGATCATTTTTACTTACCATTCTTGTAAACACGGAACGTTAATCCGGGGGGTTAATCCCATAAATTTTGGATAGGTGTGTGCCACGAAGGGTCTTAATCCCTGACCCTATCTAAGGATAAAGCAAACGAAAATTGGTACTATTTAAGGCCCAAACAAGGAAAATGACACCCTATGCAAAGGAAAAACAAAAACTAAAAATAGCTTGAACGGGTCAACTTTATTTCGGTTCTATAAGATTACTGGAAATTAGCATCAAGCATGGTATGGTAGACTGCCTGATACAATTTATATTAGGCACCCTATCTAAGGATCACACCGGGAACACTCTGCCACCATGTGCAAAAATGATACTCTATTTAGGGTTCGAGAACCTCAAAACCCATACCCTATCCCGGCCGCACATACCTATATAGTCCATATATGGGAGTACCCCCCCCCCCGGGCATTAATCAGTCCTCAATTTAAATGCTCTTTGACAATTTGCTAAATTGATGTATATGGTACCATTTAAGCATGCACACAAACTTGACAGAACTTGTATTTTAGTCCGTCCAAAGAAAAGGTTTACGGCGTGTACAGCCGTTGTAGCTATGTTACAACAGCAATGGTCAATGTTCTAGCTGTGAGACTATCCAGTTCTGAGAACTAAATATGCACGCAAGCTAAAATGTAACTGAGCATTGCGGTTTGCCGGACCATTGCTTAACTAACCGCTACTTGCTACCTCTTGAAATGCCTCTAAATATAATAAAATCAAAAGAAAATGATGAAAGACAACATAACCCCGTCTGATATAGTAAGGGGACAGAATCTATTTTTAGCGCGGACAGGAGCCGGCGCATTGCTGCTCCCACTTATTCTACACCTCTCATGTCTTTTCACAAGGTCAGACTAGAGTCAAGCTCAACAGGGTCTTCTTTCCCCGCTGATTCTGCCAAGTCCGTTCCCTTGACTGCGGTTTCGCTAGATAGTAGATAGGGACAGTGGGAATCTCGTTAATCCATTCATGCGCGTCACTAATTAGATGACGAGGCATCTGGCGCGAAATCTATTCATATCTCGTTTCATGGTTGCGCGGTTTCCCCATGGCGCATTGAAATTACAACCACGTGATGAGAAGAAAATCAACCATTGGTCAGTTAAAATAGTTCCCGGATCAAAAAATAGATTCTGTCCCCTTATTTTAGTAAGAGAACCCAGTATGGAAGATGCGTTCTCTTACCTCATTTTCTCTTGATAAAATCTAATGTATCAGCGTGTATCATGCGGAAATGCCATTTTAGTCTTGTCCCTATATTTAGAAGGGTGATTAATTTGTCATTGTCACCTGGATCGCTGCCCAAGGAACTTAAGGTGGCGTTGCTATCACCTATTCTTAAGAAATTAAATGCAGACTTTGAGCAGTTTAGTAATTTTCGCCCTGCATCAAATTCAGAGTTCCTATCTAAATTGATAGAGAAAACAGTGTTTGTGCAATTGAATAGCTATCTTGGCGAAAATGATCTACACGAGCCTCTTCAATCAGCGTACAAGATTTTTCACAGCACCGAGACTGCACTTCTCACTGTTACAAATGACATTATGCTGTCATTGGGTAAGGGCGAGAATGTTTTCCTTGTTTTATTGGATCTGTCGGCAGCATTTGATACCGTTAACTATTCCTTGCTGCTGGCACGACTGCAGAAATCATTTGGCATCAGATGAACTGTACTGCAATGGTTCGATTCTTATCTTTCTCAAAGAACTCAGTTTGTAAACATCAATGAGGCGAATTCTACGGTACGAGATCTTCCCGTGGGTGTTCCCCAAGGTTCAGTTCTGGGACCTGTACTCTACCTTCTGTAGGCTGCGCCACTTGCTAAAGTGATAAGATCTTATGGCTTAGATTATCATCTATACGCCGACGATACTCAGTTATACTTTGTATTCAAATCGATGGATGTGGACGCTGCTAAATTGAGGGTCGAGAATTGCATTTCCGCAATATGTCGCTGGATGGATCTTAACGAATTGAAGCTAAACCACGACAAGACGGAGGTTATGCTCATCCACTCAAAGTATCGTCCCTCTCCATGTTTTCAGTCCTTATGTGTTGGTGATGAGAGCGTGGCTGCCTCTCAGTCGGCCAGGAGTCTTGATGTTATCTTTGATGAGCACATGTCTTTTCATGCACGTGTCTAGCATCTGTAGATCATCATTTTATCATCTTAGGAACCTATCTAGAATTAGGAGGTATTTTACTAAAGAATCAGCAGAAGTTGCTGTTCATGCATTTGTTACTTCGAAACTAGATTACTGTAATGCATTACTATACGGCTTACCTAAGTATGAGTTACAAAGATTGCAGTATGTACAAAAAACGGCGGCTAGAGTTGTGTTGCAAGTGAGTAAGTTTCAGCATATCACACCTGTTTTGTGTGAGCTTCACTGGCTACCGATTCAATATCGTATTATTTTCAAGATTCTGCTCCTCGTGTATAAATCACTGAATGGGACATCGCCTAGCTATTTAGCTCAGAAACTATATTATCGTGCTCATACTAGATCATTGAGGTCTCTTAGTAATGAACTTTTAATGCAACCTAGATCGTATACCAAGACCTACGGAGATAGAGCATTTGCTGTTCATGCACCAAGTGAATGGAACTTAATGCCCTATGAAATTCGGAAGTCCAAAACCATCTCGAGTTTTAAAAGATCACTTAAGACGTACTTGTTTACTAAATTCAGTAATAACAGATCATTGTTTTTATAGATTTGTATACACTCCGTTAGTTTTATAAGATGGTTTAATAGTTGCTTTAGCTTTAATTTTTTCCTTTTTTACCCATTGTAAATATATTAGGATATGGTTGTAAAGTTGTAAATATTTTTCAATGTTGTTTACATGATTGTAAAGCGCCTTGAACATAGGATAAGAGCGCTATAGAAATAAAGTTATTATTATTATTATTGTTATTATTATTATTATTATGTTCGCTTAGGGACACGAAATTTCTTTTCTCATGTTTTCTCTTCAAATATGTTTTCAATACCGCAAGAACAATTCCGTATCCCTGCGAGGGAATATAAGTTGATGTTAAGCAATTTTTGGAAATTACGGCTTTGCAGAATCCGGTGTTAAGCGGTCCATCTTAGTGGTCTATATTGGAAACGTTTGACAGCTCTGAATGGTGGGGTCGGGACCCTCTGGATAGCAAATGGTGGCGAAATGGAGAAGACTTTTGCGGGAGAAATGCTTTACCCATATTTATAGAGCTTTGTATGGAGACAACATGTTGGTGCCCTTCTGAAAGCACCAACATGATGGTGGCCCAAAACCAGAAGATACATTTGTCATTAAATTTTGCACCGAAATCGTGAATTCATTACTCGAATAAATCATAAACATTACAGTAATACTTACAACAAGACAAGGACTGCTCAAATAGTATAAAGAAGTTGAGTTACTTTTTAACCTACATGTCAAGAGGTTAAAAATCAAAGAGTACACATCACAAAACGGAACTTTCGAGCTAAACATTTGTGAACATATCAGGGATTTGCTGCTCTGATACCTCATAAAAGAAAACTCTCAGAAGAATCGACAATTTAATTTTGTTTTTCAAATTTTCGATGAAGCGACGTGCAAATGAGCAATTTATCGTAGGTGGTTGAGGCAAAACATGACTTCTCATTTATCTCTTTCCTCAAACACTGGGAGTTTGAGTATCTACTTTGTTCAGTTATCTATCACTTTCGTGGGAAGCAGTCCCTCATTGCGAAGTCTTTCTCTTGGCGGAACGAGCGAAGTACGGAGCACCTCATCGGCACGGTGCACCTGTAAACATATGGGTAAATCTTATGTACTCAATCGAAAACAGCCTCTTGCTGCTGCAAAGTAGACGTTTTTGCTGCTTTTGTTTTTCTTGTGATCTCGCCCTTTGGGATTATTCATTTAAAGCACACTTGTACAGTGAATGGAACAAAAGTGAATAAATCAGTGAGATTTGTAGCTCTAAAATTTATAAATGGAAATCAATTCTGTTTCGCTATTTACGTTGCGTGTAAAGTGCTCATAGGCCCCAGTCTCCACAACTCTTCCGAAAAGACATGTATAAATCTGCTGTTGATTTTCAACATTCAAAACAGGGCAACGACAATAACAATGCTATCGCTGTTAATTTACAGTGTAAAGTTTGTGTAAAACTAGATTTTGTGTCCTATTTCCAATATGGTTGTTCTTATCCATCCTCGATTATTCCTAGACTGATAACTGCCTGATGGAGTACAGAATACCCTATTACTTTATTGTCTAACGATCGTAATGCTGAAGAGCTTTCCTGAAATACTCTTGTTAGCCAGCTAACAGTTTTAAAATCGGTTTAACTGATGTAAGTGTTAGTTCCCTTGGGAAGAGTTAAAAACTGGAGTAAGACGCGTGCCGTGTGTCTGTCTGCCATTCAAGAACGTTGCTACCACCTGAACATCTTCCAACCTTAGTGGGTCGACTTTGTAAGGATTCTGTGATAAAATAACCATATCGGCCTTCTTGTTCTTCGACAAACTGCCCAGTATGTCTTCTTTGTGAAGCTGCCATGCAGCGTTGATGGTGTAGGCTTTCAGTGCGTCATGTATGGAAACACGATATTCCGGTCCGTACACTGTGAGATCATCATCCCTTTGTGTGCGGGTCACTGCTGTCTTCATGTTCACAAATGGAAGAGGAGGACCTGGGAAAGATGGGTTATCCTGGTGAATGGTCCAGCGACTGCCATATTTGGTTGCTAAAGACAACGGGCTCCACCTCCTTGTGCGCTCTGCTCCCAAAATGTGCTCCTTAAAAGTTGTGGCGTAGAAATACAGATGGCAGACAAAAAAGGACAGGGCAAGATTCAGTTTAGCCGCTCGAGCGATGAGCTCGTCAGTGGCGAGGCCGAGATGCTCTATGCGATGACGCATGTCCTTTGGACCTTCCGTGTTCAAAACCTGTTGTAATAATAGATATAGCAGTAAATGAAACTGATCTAGGTTAAATAACAAAAGAAAAAAAACATCATTAAAATGTCAACCAAACAGTAGACCTATAAGACAAACAGATTTTTTCATGTTGTAGCTTGCAACAAGCGCGGAAAAATCGCGTGAGTGAATGTTAATAGAGCGGTATGCCTTCAAACTTGATTTCGTGAAGCTTGTGATATTGGATCATTTACCAAGATGGATAAAGTATAACTGTGCACAAACTTGACTTGGGTCCAGAAGAAAATTTAATTTAAACTTTGGCGTTTCGCACTTGCTTAAGAATCTTTCAATCTAACTCTTTCCATCCTGTGTTCCTACCTCCCTGGAAATGATCTTGTTTATTAGAACAAACGTTTTTCGTCTGTCTGCATAGAGCTTGTTGACTCTCTCTAAAGAAACGCATGAATTAAGCTACACAATTGTGTTAGCTTATATGAATATCTTATTAGTCTCCCACCTCTTCATATATGTTGACTACTTGCTCGATGGCTCGTTCGCCGTGAGCATGAATCGCAATCTGTTGCTCCTTTCCGTGAAAGAGCTTTATCATTTCCCGCAACCGTTCGGTGCTGTAATTCAGCGCGCCATAGTCTGGCGCTGGTGGAAATCCAAGCACTTCGGTGAGGTCAGTCTTAAGATAAGGTTCCTTTACAGCAGCCGTGCCGCAGTGTGGAGATCCGTCGGCAAAGAGTTTTACTCCTGCGTCCCACAACATCTCACTGGTTTCAGAGACAATTGGCGCTTTTTCGTCGCCTATACTACGCATCAGCCTGTACAACGCCAGGCGTACCGGGCAATTAACGCTTGCGGCCTCAGTTTCTAGGAGAGAATTTGATCTCTCAGTGGCCGTGTACGCTAATTCAGTTACGGTTGTAAAGCCCCTGCCTGCATAGGCCTTCCACTGTTCCTTTATGAACTTCCCTAATTGTTCATCGTTAGGAGGTGCAGATTTGATCATCCTCTGGAGGGCTTTAGACTCCATCATCTGACCAGTCAAGCGGTTATTTTTGTCCCGGACGAACACACCGATATCTGCTTCACTTTCATCGTTAACCCCGGCGACCTGTAGTGCAAGGAAGGGTAGAGAAATGAACTCTCAGTACAGCTGGATAATGGTCACGTCTGAAGCCGCCAGTCCTTCTTAACATCCAAACAACATAAACATAACAATCACGTCTATTAGAGGGATCCTTACTTAACCCTAACAGATCCAAACGGTTAGAGACTGCTTTTTCATAACATAATAATAAATAATAATTTATTAATTTATATAGCGCAATTAATTATTAAAAATATTCTAATGCGCTTTACAATAGTTAAAAAATATATATATATATATTATAAAATCTATTTACATTGAATTAAAACAATAAATGCTAAAATAAGTTAATAAGATTGACTAAATAAAAATGTTTTCAAGTTAGTTTCAAAAGTCTGCAAGTCACTGGATTTGCGTATGTATAATGGTAAACTGTTCCAGACCCTAGGTCCGGCAACCGCAAATGCTCGGTCACCAAATGTTTTACAGTTCGTTCGTGGAATCACAAGGAGATATTGATCATCACTACGCAGTGCATAGCGCCCAGGAGCCTTCAGGTGTAATAGCTCAGATAAGTAAGATGGAGCGCAGCCACGAAGAACTTTAAAAACCAACAGCGCGATCTTGAATCTGATCCGGGAGACAACCGGAAGCCAATGAAGTTGAACCAACACAGGAGTGATGTGGGAGTATCGTGGAAGAAGGCACGTGACACGTGCTGCAGCGTAACAGACGCGCATAGTCCAATGGACCAATCAGAACTTAAAGAAAAAAATGTCGACGCTTGTCTGCGTCGAACACGGGGAAACGTGTTAACGCTTGTCAGCGTTGGCTTTTGATTGGAGTTTGTTTGACTTTTTGATAGTAGCACGAGAATTATAACTTATCACCTATCGTAGCAAATGAAAAGCAGAGATAATTTTGAAATGTAAATTGCAAGCTGCTTTAACTGAAACATGGACTTTGCAAAAATGTCTTCAAGTTTTTAGCTGCATAAATGGTTTTTGTTCATCCTACTTACTGAATCTGTTCTCTCGTAATTTAGATGTACATAATTATAATACTTGGGGACGTAGCAATATTCATTTGAATAGGATTCAGATTCAGAGAAGATGTATTCATGTGTATAGGTGTTTAAATGGACTTGTTGAGCATGATATGAACTTCATAAGACAGCAAGAACAACATATAATTATAATACCAGAACTAAGCTAAACCTAAGACTTCCAAGTGTCGGAAGGAATAGGGGCAAACAACGGACTGCATTTCATGCCATCAAGGATTCCCTGCGTTTTCTTCGTTTGAGATTTCGATCCTCAAAAGAATGTGATTCGAGTGTGCCGTGGCCGCCGCAAAACCGACAGAGAAAACGAAGGCCAAACGAAACCGTAAGTACGACTGTTAACAATAAAGCAAAATGTCACTGAAGGTTGTTTAAACAAATACCAAAAACGTTGAATTTGTTGATTTGTTGTGAAATACGGTACATGTGAAGAAAAATCACTTGCTGCGAACTCCGCGATCATCATTTTTAGTTTTTTTCAGCCTGGAAATCGCCCTCCGATGATGTTTGCTATCAATATTTTCTTGGCAAATGAAATATTTAAATTGGCCTTTTTCTTACTTGACCACCATTGAATGCTGTTGTTGATAAATTATAATGTAATTTCCAAACCAAATATCTAAAATACGAGAGATGGCAACAACTTAAATATGAAGCGTTATCACAAGTATTTCAACACATGACATGTGATTACTATTCAATACGAGAAAGATGAAATCTCTCGCCTCTCTAAAGGAAGTCATAACAGCCAAAACAAGTGAGAAAGAAATGCTGTAGTCACTGTTTGGACCGAGCTTCCTTAAAGTTGAAATTTGGCAAGCTACGGTGACGTACTCTCCCTAGGACTCCGCATCCACGACCGCCATAGTAGATGTCGCCGTAGCGATTTGCTTAAAGTACCTATTGCCAGGCCAATGAATCCCAGAATGCAGTGTAAATTTCACAAGCCAGAAAATTCGTTTTCTTTTCCAGCTCGAAACTACATTTCAGAACTTTTCCCCAGTAATTTTCTTGTGAAGAAAAATTCCCAGCAAAGGTATCACTGTTTTAGTTAGTTTCCCAGCCAGCTGAATTTAAGACTGAGGAGCGGATAATTCAAGGAGCGGCTCCGCTGAGTGCTCCTGTGTCACCGTGAGCAGACACTTTCCCTGAGCAAGTGTTTGTGAATCGGTCAGGAGTCGGTCAGTACAAAATGCAGACTGCAGACTGCAGACCGGGTACAAAATGCAGAGTTGGTACAAAATGCAGACTGCAGACTGGGTACAAAACGAAGACTGAGGTTATTTCTGTCTACAACGATATTATACGTACTTTTACATGTTTGATATTATAATACTTATCTATTGTCAGGCAATTGTCTTTCATTTGAAATGCCTGTTCCTGGTTCATTTCCCCAAGCCATTACTGGTTTTTGCAGTGTGACTTGAGCGCGGAATAAAAAACAAATACCCACTGCAATATGATATCGAGAAAGGAGTGGTGACGAATGGCGTACAATGCACATGGCCGTCCTCTTGGTCACATCGCGTCCGATTTGGCGGCATTACGATATTTTTGAGAGGGTTGTTGGAGGAAATTAAAGCAAGTTGGAGTTACCCCCATGTGCAATGTGGTTTTCCTTCAGTAATGAATTAATAGAATTCAATTGTAATAATTATAACAGTGGTAAAAAGATGCGGCGAATTTTCTCGAGTACAAGCAAAGCATGGTTTGGTGACTGTGTACCAAACTTGTTGGGTACATCCAAACTCAACAGAAACTTACTTGTATTAGTTAATCCTGTCGGTCAATTCTTTTCGAATGCAACCCCACGTATCTTAGTCTCCCTCGCAACCGTTTTTTGGATGTCACGCAACGTTCACCCAACGTCATCACCATCATCATCATAATAATAATAGTTCATTTCTATAGCGCTCACATCCACTAATTTCCCGAGGCGCTTTACAAAACTAAAATAAAAAATTAAAATTAAGGATAAAAACTAGAATTACCAGAATTAAAAATTAAAAATATGATAAAGAGTTGCTCTTAATAAATTTAGTAAAAAGGAAAGTCTTGAGCTTTTTCTTAAAACATAAAACTGTACTAGACTGACGTGTTTCTAAACGTACCGTGTTCCAAATCTTCGGAGCGCATACAGAAAAAGCTCTATTACCATATGTTTTAGTTTTACAAGTTGGCTGCATTAACAGGTCTTGAAAGTTCGAGCGAAGAGACCTAGTTGATTTCCGACGATCCAAGAGTTCTGTTAGATATTGTGGGCAAAGACCATTCAATGATTTGTAGACAAACAGAAGATGCTCTAACACGATCCGATATGAGACAGGCAACCAATGAAGTTGACTACAACAGGAATAATATGGTCAAATTTCCTTGCACCAGTGAAATAACGAGCAGCAAGGCCGAGGTCTGAGAAAAAAAATTCCCTTCCCATTCGCCGGGGGGGTTACTGTACCTAAACTGGTTCAATATACAGGCTATAAGGAGCGAAAATGTGATGGGTTGAGAATATATGTGTGTAGACAATTAAAACTCCGTCTTACCGCTAACGCCTTGTGATTAGCCCATGCCACATGTAAGCTTTGGCCAAACACCACAATAGGAATTTCCTTTGAAAATCCATCTAGGAAATCAGCACTCAGGGATGGCATGTTGGCGATCAGCTCTGGATCCCAGCCTAGGAAGAAACACCACGGAAGAGGATTTGCATTTCTGTCAGCTTTTTCTACTTCCCCTTTGATTTTGGCCTCTATCTCTTGGTAAGTGTGGCAATAATAGCCGCTAATGTTGACGCACATACGGAACTTAGCACTGGCAAAAGCGTGCTGATGTGGTTCGATGAATCCCGGTAGAAGCGTCTTGCGGTTGAGGTTGATCACTGTGGTTGATGATCCCTGTAGTTCAAACACATTATCAAGTTTGCCAGCCTCTATTATCCTATCTCCCTTAACGGCCAGAGCCTCAGCATACGGGTTATTCTCGTCCATAGTGATAATATCACCGCCATGGAAAATCCAGTCGGCTTGAATTGACATTCTACTGGGTTCCAGCTCAATATACCCTTTTAAAAAAACTTGTTGCAGCCAGTGGGTTGCGTGATTGTATCTTATAACGCTTGAGTGAGTTTAAATAAAAATCGACTTGTCTGACACGTCACCAAGGATACAGTACTTATAGATCATAGGGACTGTCTTTTGTCTCTTTTGCTTAAAAAGAATATTGAAGCAGTGTCAGAGGCATTTTAAAGGTTACTGTGGGAATGTTATTTAGTGGTACGGAGAGCCAATAATACGTAGCTCCACAGACTTCGGATGTAACGTGAAACGGGACCCATTTTTGTGCTATTATTATAGGTCAGATATAGTTTCTCTCGAAGCGAGCTCGAGGTTACTAATCGTGTCGCTTCCGGTCAGACCACGTGGCTCGCAAGCCTAAAAATTACTTATTACCAGGGTGCATTCCGCATAGACCCCAAGCCGAAGTTACGCCAAGGGCTTTGAAGATGTACGCCGAGTTGGCCACAATTTTACGCCTTAATAGATCACA
>OX453278.1:21055352-21112852 GCA_949710005.1 Ricordea florida | reverse complement strand
TTATAAGAAAGCGTTTAAAACGTATAACTGGTGGGGCTAACTATTGCAATAACAACGCGAATAAAAGGGATCACATAATTACACAAGCATAAATCAAAAGAAACTAAACCGAAAGCAAAAGAAATTGGTGAAATCTAAGTACAATGAACACGTTACATACGTCTTTACTCCCGATACGATAAAAGGAAAACGATTAAGACGAACACAAATGTTATCGATAAAACGTTCTGTGGACCAGCCGAAAAATATCACGAGGTTCTAACATAAGATGCGATAGCAACGCTATTAAATAGATTTAGGCAAACCTAAAAGCGGAGCTCCTCACACAGTCCCTCCAAAAATGCTTGAAAACTTGTAGAAAGAACTCAGCTTTATGCTTATGTCCCTCCAAAAACGCTTGAAAACTTGTAGGAAGAAAATTTTTCCTCCAAAACCGCAATGAATAATCCGTTTCTTCAGCAAAACATTGTAGACTGCTGTAGACTGCTGGCTGTAGGTTGTGTAGCCGCGGCAAGCCGCGAAAAGCGCGCGAAAGCAAAGCCTCGTGGAGCTCCGCTATAAATCAACGCTAGCTGTCTAATATTCGCTATTGTCTTACACTGGTGATGCAATACTTTGGAGATGTGGAGCCCTTTCTTAGGGAAA
This sequence comes from Ricordea florida, assembly GCA_949710005.1. Lineage (NCBI taxonomy): Eukaryota > Metazoa > Cnidaria > Anthozoa > Corallimorpharia > Ricordeidae > Ricordea > Ricordea florida. The sequence goes on along the minus strand of OX453278.1, from coordinate 21,112,207 downwards.
TTGACTTTTCTCCCATATGTAGAGCAAGCCTGTTGGAACTGTTTGATGATCAAGACAAATATATGAATAAGTAATTATGAGTCAATACCAGGTAAAAAAAACACTATACGCAGAGGTGGAAACATCTTTTTACGACCATCTCCCTGAAAAACTAAAGATACATCACAAACACCAATATATGTTTAGTATTGATATTGATATCCTATATGTCAACTATTATGATTTTGATGATATGTTGATTCCGAGATAAATCTAGACTTTTTCGCACCACAACTAGCGCATAGACCACTTTCATAATGGCGGCCAAACAATAATTTCTTTTGTTTTCATGGTAATGAGCCTTACTGGCCTCGCTAGGATGTGCAAAATTCAATAGAATTTTTGTTCCAAATTGAGGCTAGTGGGTCTAATTAACAAACATACAAAAGAGTAATAAATCGGTCGTCATTTATGAAAGTGCGCATTGCATCATATATTTTCCATTACTCGTTCTCATGTATTGCTCAATACCTTGGATGCATTCAGTTTCTTTTCTTTCTTTCACACAATAGCTTCGCATCTATCCATACATACATACTATTTCTTTAAGTAACATGCTTTAAAAAAATCGAAACTACTGATGATAGGTTACGATGAGTCAATCTCCTAAAATCCTCAATCAACCCATACCGGAAATAAATATACCCGTTTTGAGACCAACACCTACCACAACAAACCAGAGCTCATTACGAGAAGTCGCTGAACGGATGGCGGCTGAAACTAGGCGTAGAATGAGAGAATTCACCGATTGATTATTCAGGGTCTGGAAGGGGTTTCGCGTGATCCGTGAATTGACCAAAAAACAGAACGTGAATCGGGAAAACTAATGAAATACAGCCGTGATTCGTGAATTATATATTCACCGTGACGTAAATCGTAAAAAAAATCGTAAAAAATAATTACGTGATTCGTTAATGTACGGAATTTTAGCCCGTGATTCGTGATCCAGACCCCCCCTTCCAGACCCTGATTATTATCTTACGTACCACCCCTGATTCGTAAGACAGTCAACCAACTCGTCGAAAAGCTGAAACAACCGGTGAATCAAATCTATCAACAATATCCTGTTCCGGCTAGATATCCCGGGGGGGGGGGTACTCCCTTACAGGAGCCTAATGGGGATGTGCCGCTGGATGGGGTTGCATTTTCACAACTGCAGTGACTATAATGGGGTCGCATTTTCAATAGAGTTACTAGAATGGGTTCGCAAATTTTCGAATTTTTGGGGTAAATAGGGAATCAAAATGGTAAGATTCTCGGTTAAAAAGATAAGAAAGTTGTTTATTAAATTTAACAATAAGCTTGCATTGACCACATAACATTCCGTTCTTGAGATGCATAAATAGAAAGTGACTAAGTTGGGATCGCAAAAATTATATTTTCCAAAAAGTGACTAAGATGGGGTCTATAATTGGCCAAAAATAGACTAAAATGGGGTGGGGGCTCTGAGAGGCCAGCGGCACATACCCAGCAAACATTAACCCAAGTACCCCCCCTGGCTAGATATGCTGTAAGAGAATATCAAACCTCGATTTAACGATATCTTCGAACCTGTAGGATTGATGGAAATACTGGCGATGCTCGATAATTTATGGATAAGATTAGACTCTTCGTTTTATAAACACAATTCGTACTATGGATAAACCAGTTAAATTGAGATTTGTATTACTGAACCTGTAGATTCAAACTGGATTCACCTACACGAGAACCGAAAGAATTGTTTGCAGGATTTAACGGTGGTAAACCTATATTAATAACCGAATCGGATAACATCATGAACAAGGATTATTTTGGAGAAAATACCAAAATTTCAAGCTGAAGCTAGTACGGGCTGGCAATTTGTTAATGTGGAGTATTTTGATATGCAAGTTGTTGAAGCGGATTCCATTTCTGGCAGTAGTTATATTCCACTCCCTAAATATATCGCGGAAAAAGCTGTAATGAACGTCCAGAATTTTACGGATAACGACTGTTTTAAGTGGGCCGTCACATCCGTCTATCCAGTAGCTAAAAACCCTCAGAGGTTAACTTCCCAAATGTGAGAACATTCAAGAAATTTTGATTGGACAAATATTAAGTTTCCTGTAGACTATAAAGACATAGACGAATTTGAAAAACAGAATACCTATGCGGTTAATGTTATTGGGTATAACAGTCACAAAAAAGATTCAATACATTAAGAAAGTGTCATAAACCGGCTAGATAGTCATGAATATATATTAACTTATAGTTGTTGCGGGAGAAAAAAACACACAAACAAACTACAGGTTTATCCCTACAAGCCTGTTTCGTGGTTGCCCACTCATCAGGGGATATATTAACTTATATGTATATACTATGTATCCATTAATAACACTATTATTTTTCCGGAAAATTTGGAATATCTTATGTAGGTGTACATTTTGATAGAAAAATTCTTTGCCTTCATGGTATGCTGATAATGCCTGGCGAGCTGTAGGTAATCACTAGATATACACCTGTTTTCCAACTCTATAATAGTGATATGGTGTGTTGGTGGTTTAACCGCGTCGGAGTATACAACGACATCATCAACTGGAGCTAGTTTAATCTCAAAGTTCAGTGGGTATGGTAGAGCCTTTTGGATAGAATATCAAGTGTTGGGATAGGATAGGATGGTCATGTGGAATGCAGTACTTAGTATTATGAATAACCGAAAGAGGAGGTTCCTCGGCTTCTGATGTATCCTTATCTCCAGCATTCGTTCGGATCTTCCTAACGTTTTCTGTGGATATTCCCTGCCGCAACCGGTCGTTACGGTCTTCGGTCTTTAAGTATAAGTCGTGGTATGTCATAAATAGATCGTATCTTAGGGTGTTCTGTAGTATTTCACCACCAAATAGGACTTTAAGCTGGTTGACAAGGTTTCGACCAATATTGTTAACAAGGGTATTATTTTCGCGCCCTGTAACATTTAAGCAAATACCAAGAATACACTACCTGGAACTATCACCATATTTTCTGATAATTGGGGTATGTTTACATATAAGGTTTCACCTGGATTAGCAGAGGATGAATACAATCGGTTATCCGATGAAGCCCGAGCGGTGACTCGGCTTTTGAACCGAAAGGCTCTGGTGGATTACGTTTTGGGTCCAACTGTTCACTGATCGCTTGTGACATCTATACTTAGGATAATGTGTTGTATTCTTTAAATGGGTTACGATTCAAAGCTAGCTAAAATATATTATATTATTTTTTTTCTCAAGCATCTCAGCGGGCCGGAATCCCAAATCCTCGAATCTGATTGGCTAATCGCAAGCGCGTAACCGGTCCAGCTTTTTACGATACGGACCACGGTCCGGATTTTTATCCGCGCTATTCGCGGCAAATTGAAATTGTTGCGAAAAAAAAAACAAACAAACAGAAAAAATAAATAAGTTATTTACCGGTCTAGGTCGGTCTGTATGGGAAAAAACTGTGCCCTTGGTCTTGAGTACGGCCCGGTAAATAACATATATGTACTGATGGATGTTGGAAGGGATATGCAGCTACTGGAAAACTAGCTGAGGCTGCAAAGGTATCTGAATCAGTTGCAAAAGAATGGTTACAGAGGCAAGCACTATGGCAAATTTACCTTCCTGCACCAAAGTATATACCTAGGCCACGTTGGAAAGATTTACTATTCCTACCACATGATAGAGTTGGGAATAAGACATATCGTTATGCTTTGGTTGTAGTTTATGTAGCTAGTAGATACAAAGATGCCGAGCAGTTGACCTCAAGAAATTCAGATGAAGTAGCACAGGCTTTCAGTAAGATTTATTCCAGAAAACTAAAGTGGCCAAGTACTCTGGTTGTTGACCCTGGACGAGAATTTATGGGTACTGTAACAAAACTAATATAGCAACATGACGTTACAGTTCAACGTAGCGAGGTTGGGAGCCATAGAGCATAGGCCTTCGTTGAGAAAGCTAATAGAACTTTGGCTGAAAGACTGTTCAGTCATCAATATGCCCAAGAAATGATTAGTGATGACAGATCTAGGTGGTGGGTTTAGAGGCTGCCTGCTGTTGTGAAAGCATTAAATTCTGGAGTAACTAGAATCACTGGAGAAGAACTTGCAAAAAGATTACAGGAGTGTTATATCAAGTCTATTAATTATAAAAGGCCTGTCGGATCTGATGAAACGAGACTTCCCCCAGGGTTAGATGTCTTTTGGTATACTTTGGTTTTATGTACTTATAGTGAGTCATACATTAGCGTTTTTGATACATCCAAAATGGACATCCCAAGATAAACCGGTTTATCAAATACCAGCTCAGTCTTTTTCGTATGAATAGCAGCAAGAGTTTCGCAAAATATGGTATGGTGTCTATAGTTTGGCCGTATTATTAACTTTTTCGCTCCAGCTTCATTAGTAACTAGATGGATATCACTTCGGTTACGTATATTTACGTATATTTATTCCAGGAAATCGAGTCGTCGTACATGAGCTAATAGGGACTTTAAGATTCGAGACGCGACGGCTGTAAGACGCGGCCGGAAGTTAATTTTTAAAGAGGTGACATATTGCGCATGCTCACGCCATCTTCCTGATGGTATCACGTCGCGTCGAGAACGTGGGATTGGCAATTTTGACGTTCTGTACAAAACGTGAGCATATTCCTACCAGTGCTTAACTTAAAAAATGATATATTCCTCTAAACATGAAAAATTAGCAATCTAGGATCATTGGACGTAATTTCTGGTGACATTTTAGATCGTAGCTATGGAAGGATTTTGAATTTTTACCTCCGCCAAGGAGGTTATGTTTTCACGCCTGTCTGTTTGTCTGTCTGTTAATCGTTTTACGCAAAAACTAATCAACGGATTTGCACCAAATTTGGTGGAAAGGTCGCAAATATACTCAGGATCAATCGATTAAAATTTGGGATTTATCCGGATTAAACTCCGGATCTCAGATCCAGACTAGACGCTCTCGGGAGCGTTCACTCGGGCTACACTTGATAGTACGGCTTCGAACAAACGTGAATGTCAGTTTACGCCTAACTTTTGTATATATTGTATACTATATGGCTGGTTCCACGACCGCAAAAAATCTACCAGACTATATCGCACCGCAATTCTTGTCGTGTTTAAGCTGAGCGATTTTACCAGAAAGTTTTCTAAGGTTTTACGGAAATTTCAGTGATAATTGAGTTTGTTTACTAATCGAATTAATGTTGACCAATCAGCTTTCTTGGTTCCCACGGTAGAAAACAGTTTTGAAACTTGATGCCATTCACCTGATTCCAAGTTATCGAAGGCGAAGAAGCGATATGTGGGAAAAACAACAATATTACTCCTTAATCGGATATACTTTTCTTCAAATAGCTCTTATTTGTGGATTCAAACTCTTAAAACAACAATATGTGGCGGGGCGGAGGTATGCGCTCTATCGAGTGCCCTTCTAGTTTTTTTAAATTAAAATTTCTTTCAGGTGTACTAAGCTTATAAAATGGCAGTGTCTTCGAGCAAGGCTTGTAAGTAAGTCACGATCTACAACTTCAAAAAGTGAATGCAAGAGTCTTCTGCATACTTTCCTCGTCTCTTGTACCGTTACATTTCTCGATTTATTGCGTTCATCTGCCGCTTAACTAGCACATTTAAGCTTTGTGTGTTTTTATGATCTCTTCTAATAGACACAAACAGAGCATTTCCATGGATATTTCTGCGAAAGAATTGCTGAAGAATCACACTGATAAAGAGCGTTTCGCAGCCGCGTCGTCTTGCATCGCGCCGGGGATCTTAACTTAACTTTTTCCGCGCAAACGGCGACGTTCTAGTTCCAGTCCTTTGACAGCCACCGCGTTCTAGAAGCCGTCGCGTCTCGTATCTTAAAGTCCCTAATAGCCAACGAGGCGCGTAGCGCCGAGTTGGCTATAGTTCATTTACGACGAGATTGAGTGGAATAAGTGTTTTATTATATCTCTAAACCCTCGCTTATGAGACATTAAAACAAATTGTACGACAGGAATTGAGTTTGTTATAGTTTGTAAACAGAACCATGTTGTTGTCGAGTCGACATGTTGTCGAGCCGATGTGTAAAAAAGATTCAAAACAGGAGTCCGGCTCGTTCTTAAACATCTCTTTAATGTACTTGTCAAATTTTTTCGAGTTAGCAAATTAGTTTGAGAATAAAAAGTGGAAAAAGTAGGCAAAAACAAAATAAAAACTCAGTTTACGGGCTCCACAGATTTTTCAAAATGTGCGCTGTTTGTAAGAGTTTTACTTTCTTTCGTAATAAACAATTTCGCTATATAATTTTCCCACTTATCGTCGAATAATTTCATCCCATATTTATTTGCTTCGGTAGTATTTTTTGGTATATTTTTTTTCAAGCAAGACTTGAATTTCTCTCCGTCTAATTTAAGAAATCATTCCTCCATGATGGCCGTTTTCCGTACTCATAGGATATGAGTTGTAGCCTGTGAGTAGGGAACCAATCAGAGCGCGCGTTTGTTCATATCCAGGGGCTGCAGATATGATAATCTCCATTGTCTTACCGAAAACGCTGTTATTCAAAAGTTTAAAAGTAGGGGGAAAACGACAGTTCTGGCGCAAGGGCGTGGCCAAAAACCCTGCACGCGTGCAGGATCGATTTTGAAACTAAATTAGCTTAAAGGAACGACACTGTACATCCAAACACTCATCATGCCAAATCAACGTCAAACCGTCAAAGAGCTCCGCGCCATTGCCAAGGATCGCAAGATAGCCAAATATTATACGATGCGTCGGGGAGAGCTACTGGAGGCGCTGGGGATGGAGGAGGTACCTGGTGGTGGTGGTGGTGGTGGTGGTGGTGGTGGTGGTGGTGCTAGTGGTGGTGGTGGTGGTGGTGGAACAACGCATATTCTCGATGAGCCTGTCCCAGAAATAAATGTCCCGATTCTTAGACCCACAAGATATGTACCTCCCAGTCGGTATAGAACACTTCGTTCGGCGTATAACAAAGATGCACAAAAGAAAATAAACAAGTTTGCGAATTGGATTTTGAATCGTGTACCAAAGAGAATCAAAAAGCCTGTGAGCGAGAAACTCAGGAAGTTGAAGGAGGAAATAAGGAATATCTGGGCTGCAAAGGAGCCGTTCAGTGTAAAAGAAAAGGAAACTGCAATGAAGGGGTTCTTCAAGACCTATCGGATCGATGGTAAGATGGGGTACGGTCCTCGAGAGTTCATCAAGAAAATAAAATCAAAGGTTTTGGAGTTACTTTATACTAGAAGAAAACCCATCAAGGTGAAGTTTATACTAACTTGTAGATTCGTAAAAGAGGATCTTGTTACGGGTAATGTTGAATACACTGAGGGGTACTTTCATACTAACCTTGAGATAGTAACGGACTCAACTGACACAAATAACTTATTCGATGCAATGATGGAATTACAACTTGAAACGGTTGCGAAGTTTGAAGGTGAACAGTCTGGGTGGCAATTTGATCGAGTTGAGTACTTTGATATACACATTAATCCATTTGAGCCTATCTCTGGGACTTCTTACATACCTCTACCAAAGGCTCTGGCTGATAAGAAGGCTATAATCAATGTCAAGAATGAGAATGACCATGAGTGTTTCAAGTGGGCGGTGACATCTGCTGTATTTCCCAAAGAGAAAGATGGCCAAAGACTGAATGCTGAGATGAGAAAGAACTCTGAGAGGTTTGACTGGACGGGAATGGAGTTCCCTGTTACATTAAGGGACATTACCAAGTTTGAAAAGCAAAATCCTTACGCCGTTAACGTATATGGATACGAGTCTGAGGTGAACGTTTTGAGAATCAGTAAGAGGCGAGAGGTGACAGTGATAAACTTACTTTTGTTACACAAAGATGAAACGAATCACTACTGTTGGATTAAGAACTTGAGTAGGCTTTTGTCATCACAAGTTGATAAACACGATGGTAGAAAATACTTTTGCCACAGATGTCTTAACCCATTCAATACACAATCCTCACTGGACAAGCATCTAGAGTTTTGCAGCAATCATCAAGCGGTCAAGACGACAGTTCCCATGAACGAAGATGGGAGCCCGCAGTTCTTCCGTTTCAAGAATCACAACAGGAAGATGGAGGTACCGTTTGTTGTGTATGCAGATTTTGAGTGCTACACTGAAAAGATGTATACTTGTTACCAAGATGAGGGTAGGAGCTTCACCAATAGATATCAAAAGCATAAACCATCAGGTTTCTGTTACCTGATCAAGTGCTTTGATAACGCTATATTCGAACCCAAACTTGTAAGGCACACAGCTGAATCACCAGACGAAGATGTACCCAAGATGTTTATGGAGAGCTTGGAGTCGGATGTCAAACAACTCTATGATAGGTTCAAGCTATCCAAAAATCCTCGTGTCAGTCAGGATGAGAGAATAGCCTATGAAAATGCCACACATTGTCACATATGCGGATCGACGCTTGGCCATGACAAGGTGTTGGACCATTGTCATCTTAGTGGGAAGTACAGAGGAGCCGCGCACCAAGACTGCAACTTGAATTACAAGGTGCCTAATTTCATACCAGTTATATTCCATAACCTATCCGGATACGATGGCCATTTATTTGTGAGGAACATAGGGGAATCGAAAGGTAAGCTGAATTGCATACCAGTCAACGATGAAAAATACATTTCGTTCACGAAGGAGATTGTTGTCGACTCTTACCAGAACAAGAAAGGGAAAATGGTTGAGATTAAACGGGGAATCAGGTTCATTGACAGCTTTCGGTTTATGGCAGCGGGCCTCAGAAGGTTGTCAGACAACCTACCACAATCTTCTCTGGTGAATGTAAAGAGTTGGTTTGAAAGGGTGATGGAAGATGGCACAGACCTGCAGTTATTGACTAGGAAGGGGGTATTTCCGTACGATTGGTTTGATGGGTTTGATAAGCTCAGTGAAAGTCATCTCCCACCAAAGGATGAGTTCTACTCGAAGCTCTACGATGCCGAAATATCGGATGAGGATTACCAGCATGCTCAAAACGTGTGGAAAGTCTTTGGGATTGAGAGCTTCAGGGAATACCACGACCTTTACCTTGAGCTGGATGTCTTGTTGTTAGCTGATGTCTTCGAGAACTTCAGGGAAGTTTGTAGGAAGAACTACGACTTAGATCCAGCTTGGTACTACACTGCGCCTGGATTGGCGTGGGACGCGGCCCTGAAAATGACCAATGTGAGATTGGAACTTTTGAATGACCCTGACATGCTTCTCATGTTTGAGGAGGGCATCCGAGGGGGCATCTCCATGATCTCAACTAGATATGGCAAAGCCAACAATCCATACATGAAAGATTATGACCCATCATTACCCACAAAGTACATCACATACATGGATGCAAACGGTTTGTACGGGTGTGCAATGAGTAAACCTTTACCAACACATGACTTTCGATGGTTGACTGAAGAAGAGCTTGTATTGAAGTGGAAAGATCTACCATGCATACTAGAGGTTAATCTAATGTACCCAAAGCACCTTCACAAACTGCACAATGACTATCCATTAGCACCAGAGAGAGTTACGGTAAATGGTGTGGATAAGCTAATTCCAAACCTAAGGGACAAACGAAAATACATCATTCACCACGAGACACTGAAACAGTATTTGAGTCTCGGGTTGAAACTCTACAAGATACACAGAGGCATCACATTCAAAGAGTCCGCGTGGCTGAAGCCCTATATCGACCTGAACACCGAACTAAGGACCAAAGCAACAAACGACTTCGAGAAGGACTTTTTCAAGTTGATGAACAACTCAGTCTTTGGGAAAACGATGGAGAACGTGAGGAACAGGGTGGACGTTCGTTTGGTCACTGAAGAGTCAAAAGCCAAGAAGTTGGTATCGAAGCCGAATTACCACCACAGCACGATCTTTTGCGAGAATCTAGTTGCAGTACAAATGAAAAAGACAACGTTGGTGCTGGACAAACCCATTTACCTAGGCTTTTCAGTCCTGGAAATAAGCAAGACCATAATGTACGACTTTCACTACAACTACATCAAGCCCAAGTACGGTGACAAGGCCAAGTTGTTATTTACAGACACAGATTCACTGGCCTACGAGGTGGAGACGGATGACTTCTACAAGGACATTAGCCCAGATGTGAGGGACAGGTTCGACACCAGCAACTACCCTGAAGACCATCCATCCGGCATTGAGGCGGGCGTGAACAAGAAAGTCGGGGGCATGTTCAAGGATGAAGCGGGTGGCCAACAGATCATAGAATTCGTGGGTCTCCGGGCCAAGCTATATTCATATATGATGGATGAGGGAAAGGAGGAAAAGAAGTGCAAGGGTGTGAAGAAGGCGGTGGTGAAAAAGAGCATAAGCTTCAAAGACTACAAGGATTGCCTATTCAATCAAAAATCACAGAGGAGGACGATGAATATCATCAGGAGTCACCTGCACGACGTGTACACAGAGACTGTGAACAAGGTGGCACTATCATGCGAAGATGACAAAAGGGTGGTAAGGGAGGATGGGATACACACATACGCATATGGTCACTTTAGGACTCTGATTTCGGTAAAAACTTAAAGATTTAAGTATACATATTACCCAACCAGACAAAGTCGGTATGGATTACGATTCAGATGAAACTTACCACAGCCTTGTCGATCATTTTCAGTCTATGTTCAAGAAAGTTGATGAAGAGGACGAACAGGTCTGTAAGCATGAAAGTGTGTATAGGGATGAGACAGGGACTGTTGTTTGTAGCCTATGTAAGATTGAACTAGAACGGATGGACTATTCCAAACTACAATGGACGTACAACCCATCAGACATTAGGTATGATCTTCGTGGATCAAAACCAAAGGGAGTTCGTACTGTATTCGAGAGACATGACTTGAATGTGTCTTCTATGATGATCGATGTCGTAGAAGCCAAGTATCAAGAGATCGTAAAGTCCAAGTGTAAAAATCGCGGCCAGATTCGTACGTCTTTGGTGGCTGCATGCTTGTTTTACACTTACCAAGAATTTGGTGAGTATCGTACGTTAGATTACATTATGAATTTGTTTGGCATCAAGAAAAGAGCCATGACACGTGGTTTAGAAATGTACTTGGAAGCATTCCCAGAGGCGAGAACCAACTACATTACACCAGAGAAACTTATTCCCTGGGTAATGAGAGTTACTGGGGTTGATGAATCTCATCAAAGACGTATTTTGTCCATTGCCAAGTACTTTCGAGCAACATCACAGATTCTTGAGCGCTGTACTAGCGGTGTAGTTGCAGCGGGTATTGTCTTATTTTACTTATGTATGAACCAGGAGTATAAAAATCAAATAGGTATGACGAAGAAGATCTTTGCCGCCAAACTTGAAATTTCGGACATTGCATTGATCAAGATGGTTCGCGAAATATCTGACATCTCAACAACGTCACTTAAGTACCCTAGAGGGTGGTAATTCAGTATCATCGGGAACAACTTGAAGTTCCTCGCGCACAAACCCTCGCTTTGGTACTCCATCCAAATAGTACACCACTGGCTGATCTGGTGAAATTACCGTTCTCGCTATGTCGTAAACCTCAAGGCTCCACACAGGATCAGTGGCTCTTCGTTTCTCACCACCTTCATCTTCACCGGGCGAATACAAATACCTAACCTCGACTCCCGGGGGCAACCTCTTCTCATTCAAACCCACAGCTCTCTTGTATTCCATAGGCTTAACATCAACCTCTTTCAATTCCAAAGCTTCATCGGGCTCTTTACCTGTGATGCGTGTTGGTTCAGAATTCAAAGTCTTCATGATGGCGGGCAGCCTTTTCACCCAAACCCTGGACCTAACATCACTCACCATCTCCTGCGCGTATTGATGGCTAAACAATTTCTCACCAAGCGTTCTGTTAGCCCTCTCTACAAAAGCCTGCGCTCGATGATTACCAGCTTTACTTCGCTGTACGTCTACTTGATGCTTATCCATCAAGCGAGTGACACTACCCATGAATTCTCTACCGGGATCCACCATTAATGTCTTTGGCCACTTTAGCCTCCGAGCATAAATCCTCTCAAACGCCCTGGCCACTTCACCACTATCTTTGGAGGTCAGAGCCTCAGCATCTTTGTACCTAGACGCGACATCAACCACAACCAGCGCATAGCGGTATGTTTTTCTTCTCACTGTATCGTGAGGAAGAAACAGCAAGTCCGCTTGATGAATTTGATTTGGTTTGCCAACGACCCAATGTGGTCTGGGTATGTACCTTGGTGGAGGAACATAAATCTGCCACAATGCTTGCTTCTCCAACCAATCTCTAGCAACACTTTCGGTCACTTTGGCCGCACTCGCCAACTTTGCTATGGCCGAGTACCCTTTCCAGTATCCATCGGTAGAGTAGTATAATCGACTTAAACCATCGTCACTAGACATTTACAACAAGATTCAGTGCACTTAAATGGCTGGAATATCATACATTCTTGACACTGATCGTGTTCCCAGGATGCGTAAAGGTTTGAGGGCCGAGACCTCATTGAATCGGATCACGCTAAACCCCTCATCAGCCAATCCTGGCGAGACATTATACATTGAAATACCAAAACTGGCTGACAACCTGGTGATTGTGCCTGGCAGTGTGTACATAACTTTCGATATGAATGTGACAGGACACAAGAACAACACACTTGTCAACAACTTGGGAAGGAACCTCGTTTCACGATACAGGGTTCTATTCGGGGGTGAAATCATAGAGGACATTGACAGGTTTGATTTGTTCAAGACTTACCACGATTTGTTTTTGTCAGAGACCGATCGCAATAACAGATTGAGACAGGGCATATCATCCGAGAATGTAAGGAAAATCAGGACCAATGCCGGTGACAAAGTTACCTCAAATGCAGCAGAAAATACTCTAGGTGCAGTCCATAACACCAGGTACGAAATACCATTGGACCACACGATACTGAAAGATCACGGAGTCTTCTATCCAAAAGCCTTACCACATCCACTCAGATTCGAAATAACTCTAGCTTCAGTCTCTGATGTCGTCGTTTACTCAAACGCTGAAACACCACCTGATTACAAACTAACAAATATGGAGCTGGAGTATCAATGCATATCAAGTAAAAAATTAGCCGATCAAGCCATTGCCTCGTACCAGAGTGGAAAAGTTTTCTTGTATGAGAGGATACTTCTTCACAAAACGTTCCCGATCTCTGAGAACACTGATGGTGTGATCAATGAGCATGTTAACGTGCCTAGGAGGTCCATGACTGGAATACTATGTATTTTCACAGCCCCATATGCAGCAGGTGCTAGGGACTCTGAGAGTTTTGTAAACCCAAAGATCACATCGGTCAAGATTGACAAAGATGGGGTACCAAACAAACTTTATTCGAAAGGCATGTTACCAACTGACTTATGGCAGGCCATAATCAAACGAGTTGGTATCGATGATTCCATCAAGGAGTCTGATTTCTATACGAACAAGTTTGCTTTGTGGATCGATCTGAGGAGTTACCCCGACAATGATATTCATGGGAACGGTTTGGGGCTAAGTAGTACTCGGGATGGCATAAGACTCGAGATTAACAGGGAGAAGAGAGGAGGCAGGGTCCTTACCTGCTACATGTTCGTGGTTGCTGACGCAGCTATGGAGATTATGAACTCAGATTTAAAAGGTGCAGTGTACTAGACATAATCGAAAGATGAATGAGTTAGTGGACAAAATCCCATTCAACTGTATCATTACGGGACCTACGAATTGTGGAAAGACTCAATACATAGTGGACCAGCTTCGAGGACACTTTAGGGGCGTGTTCGACCACATTGTCTTGATCTGCCCCACTTACATCCATAACAAGACTTACAGAGGCTTTGCAAAGGGGGACAAGAGATTTTGGGTGTTCTCACCAGACTCCAGTAATGAGGACGAGATTGACTATTTGCTAGCGCTTTGTTCAACGTTATTCTCGGGTGAGAACACACTCATAATACTCGACGATTGCGCTGTTTCGAAAGACTTGAAGAACCGGACAAACAAATTCATCAATCTGGCCTTCTCCGGGAGGCACATTGGCATATCGGTGTGGGTTCTCACCCAACAGCTCACATCGATCTCGAAACCATTCAGAGAGAATGTCGCATGCGTGGTGTCGTTTTACAACCCGTCTGAAACCGCGATGAAAATGTTATTTGAGGAATATGGTGGTGCATTAGATGCTGAAAAACGCAAGAGGTACAAGAAGCTACTCGAGACTGAAAAGTACGCCAGACTTTGCTTTTCACTGCGCCATCCGTTTGAAAAATACTTAGAGATACCCGCGTCCGAGGCCAAACATGGCTAACCCTGAAGAGATACTGAACGGTGCAGCATCAGTTGGTACAACACCATCACCAATCGATGATTTGGAGTCAAAGAGGGAATCTCTTTCAATCCTGGCTTGTCTGGGTTCGACAAAAGAATACACGGGTGTGGTCATGGACCTCCCCGAAGTAACCAAGCTATCGGACAAGGATGTGGAAAAGTATTACAAAAGGTACCAAGTTAGGTCGGGCAAGAAGATTGCCGATGGCTTGGCGGACTCTTCTTTTCAATTGATGGCTAAGGCTGTGGATCAGGGTTTGAGAAATTACGGAAGTATAGATGACAAAGAGGCTCTTGTGAAAGATTGTAAGAAAGATGAATTGATAATGAAGGAGATCTCAAATCTATCTGGTTCACTTGTACTCAAAGGTGGAAGAGTCACAGCATTACTTTCGGCATTTGTTCATTTTGCAAATCACTTCAAGTTGAGAGAGGATGGATACCCAAGACAACTTGAGCAGGACCTAAGCACCAATCCAACACAACTTGAGCAGGACCCAACAGAACTTGAGCAAGACCTAAGCACCAATCCAACACAACTTGAGCAAGACCTAACAAAACTCTAGGACTAAAGTGGATTCTAGGAAAAGTGTCTTCAAGACTGTTTATGCCATGGGCCAAGCACCCAATCATGCAAACCACAGAAACACGTTTCGACATATTCACCGTATATGCCAACGAGAATGACTCTGACTTTGATGCATTCTTCAACAGAGTAGGACCAGAGGTTCTTGATTGCTTCGAGAAAATCAACCCTAGATACACAAGACTTGAGTTTAATTTTGAGCTACAAAGCAAAAAGAAAGTTCAAGAGATGATAGTAGACCATTACGATGATGATGTTGATTCCATGGATGACACAATCAATCGTATTGTGAGAGTTGTGAGATCTAGGATTAGGAATGCTTTGATGGATGGACTCCAAGTGTGTATTGATAGAAAAGTTGATGACTGTGACATATTTGGACCCTATGATGATGATGATGATGAAGAAGAAGATTGGGATTCGGATTGGGATTGGGTTTGGGGTTTAGGGGAAGTTTTAGAAAACCCTAGTCTGGCTAGACCTTTGGTTAATCATGCTGCGAAAGGAATGGAGTCTAACCTTTCATACATTAGAGTCAAAATGTTGAACCATGACAAGGAAATCCATAGACTGGAATTCAAACGTGTTTTCGATAAACTAATCCTTGCAGCAACGTTGAGCTTTGACAAGCAATACCATAAAGTAGAATTCAAAAGTCTTCTTGATGAATTAGTGGCTGCAGCATGGCATCCCGATCGATTGCTAGACTGGTGTCTTGACCACGAGGAATTGAGAGACATGAAAGAACGATGGAATATGTAAGAACCGATTTTGAGCCTCTTAGTAGATGACCTACTAAGAGACCTAAGCAGCAAAGCACTAACACAACTTTTAGGACTAAATAACCACTTGTTAGCCACTTAGTGGTAACATACAAAGTGGCTTAAAGAGAGACATGCACTATGGCATAACCGAAAGGTAAAGTGTTGAAACATGAGTGAACCAATCTTCATTGCACTTGACTCTGATTTTGACTGGAACACCATTGTTGTTTCTGAACCCAAGAGTAAATCCTTCAACAAAGGCCAAAGTAAACCACAAAACCAATGGGTTAGTTCAGATGTTTACGTACAAGGTCCCAACGGTGTGAAGCAACCGATTTTCATTGAATTGACCAAGCAATTCTTTTCGGGTATATCGGGGGTGTGGCCATTTGGAACCGACAAAGACAGTCGCAGACTTGAGACTCTGGAGGGCTTCCAAATTTCATACCCAATGACATCGATTGGTACCATGGATTGCCCAACAACCGAAGAGATCAAGACTCGAAAAGCACTTGACAATGTAATGAAGATCACATTGAATGCACTCAAAACGTTTTGCAAGAAACCAAGATCAGAGAGGTCCGTTCCACCCGCAACTTTCAATGCATACATGACTGCCAAGAGTGAAAATGATTGGTCATTGGCTGTGAAGCCAATATACGATTACACAAACATCACGGACCAACAAACGGGTGAGAAGACAAAGGACACAAGCAGACCACAACGTGCCTACCTCAAGTTCATAACCTGGGGTAAGGGTGGCAACATCCTATCCACAACTTGTGTATACGGTCCAGATGATAAAATGGTTAACCCACTTGAATACATGTGGCAACCCGACAAGTATGTAAGCGGTTTTGGTCATCCTGTTGTCCGTTGGGATGGTATATTCTGGGGATCCCACGGGCAGACTGGGTACGGTGCCTCAGCCCGTCTTCGTGTCACTGAGATGAATTTCACTCCAAGTGAGTTCAACAGCATGACTAGTTTTCGAATGTTACCCTCCAATAATGCCACACCACAAGAACCAGAATCTAGCCTGTTACCCTCCAATGATGCCACACCGCAAGAATCGGAACCTCGTATGTTGGCTCCCAATGGTGCTGAGCCACAAGAATCAGAAGATGAAGATGAGTATGTGCTGGAATATTGTTAATTAAGACGTACTTCTCCTAATAGACAACCTATTAGGAGAGTTAAAGCTTAGTGACAACAAGGATACAAACATGGCTGACACAGAAGTTGTTGATAGAGCGACTGTGAAAGAATATTGTGAAGAGTACTGTATAGAAAATATACAAAGACTGTGTAATAGAACATTAGTAGAATTTGTAAATAGTGAGAGAGAGAGAAAAAAAGAAGAGTTTGAGGAGTCAGCTAATAAAGCATTATTGTGGTTCAAGGGTTTGATGGTCGGAATTGGATTATATTGGTTGTATAGAAATCCTCGTAGTTACTTCTGGTAGATGTTGGTTCAAAAAAAATCTCCTAATAGGCAACCTATTAGGAGAGTTAAAGGTTAGTGATAACAGAGATACAAACATGTCTGAGCAACCTGTTGAGCAAATCACAAGAGAACCCGATGTCAAGGATAGAGTGAAGGATCCCAAGAAGGTGGAGGCTGGGAAGAAACTGGCCGAGTACCACAAGAAGGCTAAGGATGCATTGAAGGAAAAAGAGCAACGGGATGCATTGATAGATGGTCAGAAAGAAAAGGAGCAACAGCAGCAAGATGCATTGGTGAAAAAGGATGATGCCTGGCCCAGCCTATCCTTCGAGAATTTGTTAATCGGTGGTTCCATAATAGGAATTGGTTATCTTTTATACAAGAGATACAAAGACAGAATACCCAACTTCGTACCTTCTGTAACCTTCGAACCACCTCCTGTCAAGAACATGAATGAGGCCAAAAGACCCTCGAATAGAGAAACCAGCTTAAATGAAGAGCTGATGTAATACACAAAATGTCAGAAAACAAGCTTGTGAAGACTGTTACAGATTCTGCAGTTCTCGTGGTACTCGCTGCTGCTATAGGCTATGTGGCTAGGAAGGTCATGAAAGAAAAAGGATCGTTCATTGGCGATCCATCGTCCGATATCAATGAATATGCCAAATGGGTCGGTGTTTTGTCACTTAGTATGTACGCCAAAACTTATTTAGAAGATCAAAAGATCTTACCAAAGAGCTTTGAGTAATGGCGACTATAGCGATCGTTATCGGAGGTGCAATCGTGAATGCAGCTGCCCTCGGTTTTGGCACCTACATAACACATCTCCTCACTGGATCATCACCCGAAGAACTCGAAAAGGAAAGGAAAAGGCATGACAAAGCAATGGAGGAGTACCAAAAAGATTACGCTGCGCATGAAAAGAGGCGCTTGGCGTATATTGACTTTATGAACAAGAGGAAGAGTGATGCTGACCAGGCATCCGAGAACATATCGGAGACGGATGAAGCAATGAGGTTGTACAATCAAATAGGCGATCCTCCCAAGTTCTCCGACTACTACCGACCGAATGAAGACCAAAGAATGGCTCAGATGGTCTTTGTCGCGGTTGGGATGTTAATCCTGGTGTATATAGTTAGCAAGTGGGTGCGATAAACTAACTTAGAAGTTCCCATATTCGACATCAAATATGGCAACTGCTTATCCTGAAGAAGAAGAGAACGATCCTTTCGGGTTGGGGCAAGAAAACAAACAAGAAGATCCCGATGATTTCGAAGAAACCCCGCTACTTGGTAGGCAGCCTCCAACACCAGAGAAAGTCTTGGAAACATCCACGACTAAGGGTGCAAGAAGTAAATCAGGGTATGTTCGATTACCACGTGAAGAGATAGAGATGGAGGTTATGGAAGAAAACAAAGATGCAATCTGGGCCAAGATTGTAGATAAGTTCCCAGATGCCAAACCCAAGTTCCTTTTCAAATACGATGAATGGGGAAGAATCGTTGCCAAAATCAGTGGTAGAGATCCAGGCAAAAACGTATGGCATCCATTATTCGATGCGAATGGTGATGTGAACAAAGGATTACCCAAAACAATTACAAAAGACTTAGGTCCAAGCGCGGAAGAAATTGTGGAAGCCAATGATGGTGAGATAACCAAGAGAAAAGGGTTCGTTAGTAAATTGAAGGAGAAGGTAAGATTCCATCGAGAAAAGGCATTGAAAACCCCGGAAGAAGTAAGTCAAATAGAGAGCATCGAGGGACAAATTGTTGAACAAGAGCAAGAGATAGCTAACTTGGAAGATGAGAATGAGCAAATCCAGGAGCGAATGTCATTGCGAGACCGGGTGAAAGCGATCTTCAAGAAATATGGTTTCACGGTATTTGCCGTTGTGAGCGCCGTTGGTGTGGTCATTGGCGTTATCGTGTCTAATCTTTCCAAGGGCCTATCCAGATTGGGCAAAGGTGTGGGGGATGGGCTGAAGAACATCGGTAAGAAACTTGGTGAGTTATTGCCCGGTATGGTGGGGGCGATCGTGAGTTTCCTGTTCAAGACCGCTGGGGAGGTCATTTCATTCCTGGGTAAGAACGCTTGGCTGTTGATCCTCGCTGTTGTAGTGTACTTTGTAGACGAATTAAAAAAGAGGCGTCGTTGATGTAAATGTTGAGCGTTACCATGTACGAGTCTGAAACCAGGGTGTACTTGGACCCTCCCCTGGACAAGGTTCGGGAGATACAACTTCTGAGTTGTAGTATACCCAAACGATTGGTGAACTTCAAGGATCGCCAGGTCATACTCAATGAGGAAAATCGACCCATCATAATAATCCAGCCCGGTACATACTCTCTGCGTGGTATACACGCGATATTCCTCAATGATACGGATAAGGCCAAGCTATCGATCATTGAGACTGACACTGTCGACTATTTGTACTCCAACAAGAACTCCAACATCAAACTTACGAGAGGACTGCCAGTTGCTCTGGGTTTACCCGAAGTCATAACGCCCGGTAAGTTGTACCCCACCAATCTCCAGATCAAGGAGCCCCTGAGACTTATGTGCAGTCTAGTGAATAACCAGTCATCCTACATGAGCAATGCTCGATTTACAGGCCCTGTGAAGATCTCACCCTCACAACTCCTTGCCAACATACCATCACAGGATTATCCAGTCATTCCCGTTCACAAATCCAAAACCCCCGTAAATCACTTCGATCTGAGCATCCTCGACATTGAATGGAACAAACTGAATCTGAATGGGTCTCCAATCACCTTCAGTTTGCGGTTCAGATAACATTTAAAAGTACGTGAGAACTGTAACCAAAGATGGGTGAGTACAAAGGAATCTACCCCAACTTGCCTCCGACGGCGCCTACCCCTGATGGCGATACTTTCAGATTGCAACAATGTTGCGATGCTTTGAACAAGCTAAAGTCTGAATCAAACCACTACGAGACAGTACTCAAAAAATACAACCGATCCAAGGGCACACTCATGAATGTAAGCTCGACCTGTGGTATCCTATCTTGTATTTTGGCAGCTGGCGGTTTGGGTTCATCTCTGAGTGGTGTGGGAATTGTGGTAGCCATACCCTTGGGAGTGACAAGTGGGATACTTGTTTGCGCATCTATAGCGTGTGAACAAATCTCCAAGAGACTGGCAAAGAAAGCGGTCAAGCACCAAAATACAGTTACTCTGGCCAAGGCCAAGATAAACACAATCGAGGACTTGGTGTCCAAAGCCCTTCGTGACAATACGATCTCTGACTCAGAATTCTCGTTGATCATGGAAGAACTCAAGAAATTCGAAAAGCTCAAGGCTGAGATACGGGCCAAGGCTCAAAAAAATGTGAGTGGGGAGGACCCATTGGTATTGAGGCAGAGAATACGGAAAGAAATACTCGAAGATCTAAAAGGAGGGCCATAACTATAGTTTATGAACAAAACATCTACTAGTCCAAATAGGCTTAAAAGGTTGATATACCAGTAACATAACCATGACCACTCAATCCATTGAAGATAAATTCAAATCACTAGAACGTGCTGGTATAAATATGGAGAAAACAAAGGAATACAAATCCGTTGTAAATGCTTTCAACGATTTGATTGATGAGGGATTTAACATGTTCAGAAATAAGTTCGGTAGTAATGAAACCGTTGTCAACAAACAAGTCAATGCTATTGATGAAGAAAAGATCATGGAATCGAACAAAAGATTGTATGTGGTTGTTGTATGTTCTGCAATACACTGGACCCTTGGTTTGGCTAGTGCTATATATTACTATGTCACATAATGACTTAAAATCATGAACTCTTCTATCCAAATTCTGGATAGAAGATGGGCTTACTAAACGACTTCAAAAATAAGTACCCAAAAGCTGACCTTGACCGATTCAAATTCATAGCTGATCAATATGGAGGTTACATTATATGGAAACATAACGGAATGACAATCATGTCCTATGATGACCCCACTGGCAAGACATGGACTGATGGCCTCCGACCAGGTCTCAAAATACTACTATGGATTGATTTGGGACTCGATGATACATCAAGCCCCTTCCCAAAGAGCCTGACCATGACAAATCGCTCCTACCCAATTCCAGCCATTGATTTTGACGAACCCACAAGTAACACCACAAACATGCTGACGTCATTGGACATATACGTGTCCAACACGAAAAAATTCACCGCTAAGATGCGTAACATATTTACCTCCCAAGTTGTAACTTTCAAGTTTGGTAAGCAAAGTCGAAAGTGGTTGAACGCGCCCGACATGAACTACTGGCCTCAACAACTAAACTTTGCAATGTGGTGTGCGACCTCTGGCTGTGGTGTCAGCCCCTTTGAAAGTTTGAACTACCCCAAAGTGGTGGCTGGCTTTGTAAAGTTTCACGTGTATTTCACCATAAGGCGAATACTGTACGAATTGAATGTGCCTTTACCTGATAAACAACCATTTGCCATAGCTAACAACCCTTACAGTAAGGTTGATTACCAAAGATTATGCGCTGAATTCGGAATCAGTAATGGTTCTGATTTCAGATGGAAAGGCGGGCGAAACCATGGTCTTGGTGACATATTCCTTGACTATGGTGCTGGTTACCATGGAAGAGGTGGAGGGTTTCAAAATGTACATTTGATTCGAAACTATGATGAAGACGCAAACCAATGGCCTGGTGATGGTGGTGAATTCTCAGATGATGGTGGTAAGAAAGAAAAAGGTAACCTCATCTCATTCATTCGCAATGATGACTTTGCTGAGTACAAGTATGCTTGGTTCATCCCAACGAGTGGTTATGGGCTCACCAAGGCTGGGCTGGGCAGACTGAATCGATCTGCTGAGGCCTTCGTTTACTGTGTGCTGGGATCGCAAGTCAATACACGAAACTCGATTGTGGGTACGGGTGGTGGGGCAATTGAGACACAGCAAGAGTTCTTGGCTCTGTTTGAAAGCAGTGTGATTGAGAACGACATATCAAGTTCAGTACAAAGGTACCAACTCGCAACTCAGGAAGCGAAGTTGAGATTGGATCTGGCAATCGCACCTGGAGTTTGGCTAATGCCCAGTAACATGATCATAAACACGGAGAGTATAGTTGGTTACAACAACAACCTAATGAAGGCCACGGGTGACATGAAGTTCGGAGTCAACTCAAATGTAAACCTCGAGACCAAGACTGTAGGGATAAGCCATAACTTGGGCTCTTCGAAAGTTAAGTTACCACATGCAACTACCAGAACCGAAACTGTACAGGTAAAAACACCAATCAGGGATGTTAAACCTGAAATCAAAGGGCCTGAAAACACACAACATGAATATAATTTGTTTGCATTGATAATCGTAGTTGGTGGATTGGGTTGGGCTTTGTTCTGTTGATGGACTAGATATGATTTTTGTAACGTGGTTCGCGTTACAAAAATGCACACTATATTACTGTGACTTCATAAGATCACGGCAATCTTTACAAGAATGTTTTTGTTTGTGATGTTCACATATGCCCTTTCCCCCACAATCTTTACATTTGTACCTAATTCTACCATGAGGACATACTTGAGAACCCCCACAATCTTTGCAATAGTACTTTACTCTACCGTGAGTACATATGCCCTTACCACCACATTCTTTGCAGAATGCGATCTGTCTTAGATGAGGGCATATTTGTGATCCCATACAATCCTTACACTGAACCCTACGCCTGCCATGCTTACATTTTATGTAAGCAGGTACACGTATTTCTGGGACAGGCTCATCGAGAACACCCGATGTTCTCCTACTACCACTAGGCACCTCAGGCACTGGAAGCCCCTCTATTAGTAACTCGTTTCCACCACCACCACCACCACCACCACCACCACCACCAGGTACCTCCTCCATCCCCAGCGCCTCCAGTAGCTCTCCCCGACGCATCGTATAATATTTGGCTATCTTGCGATCCTTGGCAATGGCGCGGAGCTCTTTGACGGTTTGACGTTGATTTGGCATGATGAGTGTTTGGATGTACAGTGTCGTTCCTTTAAGCTAATTTAGTTTCAAAATCGATCCTGCACGCGTGCAGGGTTTTTGGCCACGCCCTTGCGCCAGAACTGTCGTTTTCCCCCTACTTTAAAAAAATCTCAAATTTATTCGTTGTTTTTGCTCTAAGGTCAGTATTAAAATTTATTATATCTCTCAGTTAGTACGCGCGCTGTGATTGGTCAATTTAGCGGGCCGTACAGTACCGTACAGTAGCGGGTTGGGAGCTCTTTCTCTGAGTACCAACTGGTTAAACCTATTAACTAATCTTCGTATTGAGCTTTAGAGAGGGAGAAAACTGAGGGTTTGGGACACAGGAATTTTGACAAGGATTTTCTAGCTTATAAGCTAAATTGGTTTTTCAAATTTGATCAGGAATTTAACCAACAGCATAAAAGCCAACAAATACTTGTCGAAATACCAAAGACCCAAAAGACCTAGTCAAACCCTCATAAAGCCGCTGCTAGGCATTGTTGAAGTTGTAACCAAGTTTTCACAAGTCTCTGCAAAGTCTCGGCCAAGTTAGGGGCCGACAGGCGGAGCGAGAGGATCGAGCGGAGGGCGGGACTAGACAGGGGCAAAGTCTCTGCAAAGTATTGTCGAAGCCGTCGGCGCTGAGACACAGGAATTTTAACAAGGATTTTTAGCTTATAAGCAAAATTCTCCGATGCCGCCAACCCTTTGCAAAGTCTCGGCCAAGTTAGGGGCCGACAGGCGGAGCGAGAGGATCGAGCGGAGGGCGGGACTAGACAGGGGCAAAGTCTCTGCAAATTCTGGTGAAGCCGTTAACAAGCCGACGGTGCTGAGACACAGGAATTTAATCAGAGATTTGTTGCGCAATATTTCTGGGACAGGTGGATTAAAAATTTGAAAAGCGGCTTAAAGATTTGATATTTTCTACAAAAGTAATTATGGATCGGTTAAGAAGAGAATTGAATTTTAAGCAATTAACCAAATTGCTCACATTTTATAAAATTCCGGGTAGATCAGAAATGACTACTAAAGAGGATAAAGCGATAGCATTGGGAATTATACCAGAAGTAATTAATAATATTCAACAAATCATAGATAATAGAACAGAAATTTTTAGAACAATTGATAATATGCCGAGGAGAAGAGCGAATCAACCGCAACCTCCTCTTCCAATACCGCAAATAAGATCAAGAAACAGACCAAATTTACCACCTCTAAATATTCCTCAAACAATTCAAATTCCGGGCACACCGCCAGGCTCGCCAGAAAGATTTGTACCAACGACCCCTCCCGGAACACCACCGGCAAACCAACCTAGAATAAATATTAATAAATATAATCCAAAAAGACCTTCTCCGCCCAAACCAACGCGCCCACCCCCTCCCATTCCAACAAAACTCAAAAAACAAGTAATAAAAAATGAATCAGTTAAAAATACTCCCTTTTTGGGAAATGTACTAAACAAGTTTTGGGATTTTGTGAAACCATATATCCCAGAAAAAGTAAAAAATAAAACAGAGGAATTAGCTAAAAATTTTATAGATAGATACAAAAAAGCGAATGAACCCAAAAATAAGCCAAACCGGTCAAAATCAAAAAGAGATTACGAGAAGGAGGGAGCAAGGCCAAAAACAAAAAGGCTGAAAGAAGAAGAATTAATTATCAAAGAAACTACGAGAAAATTCAAAAATGGCTATTTGAAGCAACACAGCATAGATGGGAAAAAAGGATATACTATTGGTGAATTCATGAGGAAAATAAAACCAAAGGTTATAGATATTATTAATAAGGATAAGAAACCAAAAAAGGTTAAGGTTATACTATCATCCAAGTTTGTAAAATCACCTTTGCAAAATAACCAAATAACAGAAGAGGTTGAAAAATACTTTGGCGCCAAACCAAAAATAATTACAGAGGCAAGTGATTTGTCAAAAGAATATGATGATATAATTAAAGATATATTCTTTGAGGTTGAAAGATTTCAAGAAAATACAGATTCTGGGGTTTTTCAATTTGATTCAGTTGCAAGATTTGACGTCGGAATCGCGCCTTACACAGTTATTTCTGGAAGTTCATATATACCTACTCCAGAAAGATTATCGGCAAAAAAAGCTACTATTAATATACAAAATAAGTGCGAAGATTGCGGCCAACTTTCATTAGCTGAGGCGGTGTTTCCAAGAAAACATCATAGAGAGAGGGCAAATAATGAATTGCTTAAAAATTGCAAAAAATTAAACTTTTCTGGTATAGAGGGTGCAATGAAATTAAAAGATTTTGCCAAGTTTGAAAAACAAAACCCATATCCAGTTAATGTATTGAAATATGATGAAGAAGTTGATGAAATATATACCGCGAGATTAAGCGATAAATGTTATTGCAAGAAAGAAGAAAAATGTAAGAATTGCGGCTGTATGAAAAAAGAGTGCAAGAAAAAACAGAAATGCGTGAAAAAAGACTGCGCAAAACACGAATGCGAAGAATGCGGATGCAAGAAATGCGATTGCAATAACCACGAATGCAAGTTATGCGATTGCAAATTTATAACACTACTTTTAATAAATAATGACGAGAAAAATCATTACATTTTAGTAAATAATGTTAGCAGACTTTTATCATCTGAAAATGATAATAATAAACATAAAAAACATTTCTGCCTTAGGTGTTTCAACTCATTTTATGATGAAAGGATTTTGCAAGAACACAAAGAATACTGCGATTCGCATGGTGAAGTTAAAATAAAAATGCCAAAGAATGAAGATGGCAGCCCAAAATTTATTTACTTTAAAAATTTTAAAAATAAAATGCGGGCGCCTTTTGTTGTTTATGTAGATTTTGAAGGCCGGCTAATACCAATACATACTTGTTCGCCAAGCGAAATTAAAAGCTTTACAAAAAATTACCAAATGCACAAAGCATCGGGGTTCTGCTATTATATTAAATGTTTCGATGAAAGTATATTGCCAAAGGATTTTAAAATCTGTGTGAATTATACCGCAAAATCCGATGATGAGGATGTCGCGCAGATATTTACAGAATATTTAGAAAGAGATGTTAGGAAAATTTTTGAGCTAATAGAAGAAAAAAAGGAAACTTTTAAAGTTTATGACAAAAATAATATGACAGAAATGGATAAAAAAGATTATGAAAATGCAACTCATTGCCATATATGCGAGCGTGAATTTTCTGAAAGTGAAGAAGATTTTAAAAAAGTAATAGATCATTGCCATCTTACTGGAAAATATAGGGGAGCGGCGCATAATATCTGTAACTTAAAATATGTTATTCCCAAATTCATTCCAGTAGTAATTCATAATCTGTCGGGGTATGATTCCCATCTGTTCATTAAGAATCTTGGTAAAACAAAGGGTGAAATGAGCTGTTTAGCCAACACCGATGAAAAGTATATTAGTTTCTCAAAGAAAATTTTAATTAACTATGATCACGATAACGATCACGATCATGATTGCGATGAGGACGAGGATGACAAAGAAAAGCCCATTACTAGAACAATAAGATTCATTGATTCTTATAAATTTATGCAATGCTCTCTTAGCGGATTGGTCGACAATCTTACAAAATGCGGAAAATGCGAGTCGTGCAAACCAGGAAAATGCTTGAAAAGATACATAAAAGATGGAAAGATTATTACTTTTAATGGCGTTGGTAATTGCGATCAATGTAAGAATTGCAAGTTATTAGGGAGTATGTGTTTTTCCCCAATAGATAAAAATATGACGGTAACTAAAAAACATTTCGCAGGAGAAAAGTTAAAACTATTGTTGAGAAAGGGTGTGTTCCCTTATGATTATTTTGATCGAATTGATAAACTTAATGAAACCCAACTCCCACCAAAGGAAGAATTTAAGTCAATTCTTAATAACCAAGATATTTCGGACGAAGATTACGAACACGCTAAAAAGGTGTGGAAAACATTTGGCATGAAAACAATGAGAGATTATCATGATTTATACCTAAAAACGGACGCATTACAGCTTGCCGACGTATTCGAGAACTTTAGGGACGTATGCATTGGTAATTATAGTTTAGATCCCGCTCACTATTTTACATCTCCGGGATTATCTTGGGATGCAATGTTAAAAATAACTAAAGTTAGTTTGGAATTGTTCACAGATGTTAATATGCTGCTTTTTATTGAGAAAGGGATTAGAGGTGGAACATCCCAAGTATCAAAAAGATACGCTAAAGCTAATAACCCTTATATGACAGATTTTGAAATAAATAAGCTTATAAGTTATATAATTTATCTTGACGCGAATAACTTATATGGAGCCGCAATGAGCAAGAAATTACCCAAACGCGGGTTTAAATGGATTCCAAATGAAGAGCTCGAAAATTGGAGAGATATACCTTGCATAGTTGAGGTTGATTTGGAATACCCAAAAAATCTTCATGATAGCCATAAAGATCTACCTTTAGCACCAGAAAAACTTACTGTTAATAAAGTCAAGAAATTAATACCAAACCTATTTGATAAGAAAAGATATGTAGTTCATCACGAAACCCTAAAATTTTACGAAAAACAAGGATTAAAAATAACAAAGATTTATAAGGGAATTAAATTTCAAGAGTCTGGGTGGTTACAGGTTTACATCGATCGGAATACTGAATTGAGAAAATATGCGAAGAACGACTTTGAAAAGGATTTCTTCAAACTAATGAATAACTCCGTATTTGGCAAAACAATGGAGAATATGAGAAAAAGGATAGATGTCAGATTAGTTAATAATATAGAATCGGCTAAAAAATTAATAAGAAAACCGAACTTTAATCATTTTACTATCTTTTCAGAGGATCTGGCCGCCATAAATATGAAGAAAACAGAAATAAGATTTAATAAACCGGTTTACGTGGGGTTTTCCATTTTGGATCTGAGTAAACAAATAATGTACGACTTTCATTATAATTATATTAAAGAGAAATACGGAGAAAAAGCAGAATTACTTATGACCGATACTGATAGCCTTGTATATAATATAGAAACGGAGGATTTCTATGAAGATATAAGCCAAGATGTTCGGGAAAAGTTCGACACTAGTAACTACCCAAAAGACCACAAATCTGGTATTTGGGATGATGCAAACAAAAAAGTAATTGGAAAGTTTAAGGATGAGTTTGGTGGAAGTATACCTACAGAATTTGTGGGTTTGGGAGCCAAACAATATGCCTTATTAATGGACAACGGCAAAGAGATAAAGAAGAATAAAGGAACAAAGAAATTAGTTATTAAGAAAACAATAAGTTTTAATGATTTCAAAAATTGTCTGAATACTAAAGAACCGCAAATGAGATCGCAAAATTTAATAGGATCAAAACTACACAATATTTACACAAAAACAGTTAATAAGAAAGCGCTATCCGCTTATGATGATAAGAGAATCATTCAAAAAGACGGAATACATACTCTTCCTTATGGTCATTATCGGGCGGCGCCCTCCCCAGCAGAGCTGGATCTTACCAAAACAGAATTGGGTGGCAACTCAGTATCATAAGGAATAACTTGTAATTCTTCCCTCACAAATCCTCGCCGCGGCCCATCAATTAAATAATATAAAACCGGCTGATTGGATGAAATAACGCTTTTGGAGATATCATAAACTTTGATGCTCCAAATAGGATCAGTAGCTCGTCTTCTTTCTCCACCTTCAAGTTCGCCCGGTGTTAATAAATATCTAACTTTAACGATAGGCGGCAATCTAACCTCATCAAGCCCCACCGCGCGTTTGTAATTTTTGGGTTCAATATCAACCTCTTTCATTTTTATAGCCTCATCGGGCTCTTTGCCGGTTATTCTCTTTTTCGTATTATTCAAAGTTTTTAGAATATCTGGTAATCTTTTCACCCATACTCTTGATCGAGCATCACTAATCATTTCCTGCGCATATTGATGACTAAATAATTTTTCTCCTAATATTCTGTTTGCGTTTTCCACAAATGCTTGAGCTCTATGATTACCAGCTTCACTTCTTTGCATTCTCACATTATGGTAATTCATGAGTTTACTAACCTCACCCATAAATTCTTTTCCAGGATCAACCATTAATGTTTTTGGGTATTTCAATCTTCTAGAATATATTTTCTCAAAAGCTTCTGATATCTCTCGACTTTCTTTTGAGGTTAATGGCTCAGCATCTTTATATCTCGAGGCGATATCAACCACAACTAACGCATATTTATAAGTTTTTCTTCCGGCTTTATCGTGCGGCAAAAATAATAAATCCGCTTGGTGAATCTGATTGGGTTTATCCACAGTCCAGTGCGGTCTAGGTATATATTTAGGAGCGGGTAGATAGATTTGCCATATTGCTTGTTTTTGCAACCATTGTTTTGCTTCATTTTCACTTACTCTAGCCTTCTCAGCCAATTTAGGAATTGCAGAATATCCTTTCCAATATCCTTCAGTTGAATAATATATCCGCTCAAGGAGCGATATTTTTGAGAGTATATTTTCGTTGCTCATTTAAAAATAAACAAAGTATCTTATAAATCAAATGGTTGAGGAGGAAGAAGAAATAAAATTTACCGAATACCAAATCAACATTATGAAAAAAATTATTAGGAAAAAAATTCTATATATGGAAGACGGCGATAAAATTTTTAATATTTTAATTTTAATTCCCGGGGCGAGAGAAGGGTTATTAAAATATATTTCCAAGTTAGAAAAGGTTTAAAGGTTACCCAAAGTATCTTATAAATTTACAATGACGTCTGAAAAAATTAACCCAAACAGAATTCCAAAAGAACCCTTTGGCTTGAAAGCAGAATCAACCCTAAATCGAATTACTCTAAATCCATCCACAGCCAGCCCCGGAGAAACATTATACATAAATATTCCAAAACTCGCAGAGAATTTAGTGATTGTGCCCGGAAGTGTATCTCTTCTATTTGATTTAGATGTTGAGGGACATGCTAATAATACAGTCGTTAATAATTTGGGTCGCAATCTTGTAACCAGACTGAAAGTTCTTTTTGGAGGAGAAACATTGCAAGATACTCAAGGATATGATTTATTTCAAACATATCATGATTTATTCTTAACCGAAGAAGAGCGCGAAGATAGATTAAAACAAGGTATTTCTTCGTTAAATATCAGAAAAATTAGAACAAAGGCTGGAGATATGAAAACCCAAGATACAAAAGAAGTTGTCTTAGCTAATGTTCACGGCACAAAGTACAGAATACCATTAAAACATCCTATTCTAAACGATCACGGTGTTTTTTATCCGAAAGCCTTAGAAAATCATCTTATATTTGAGCTTACGCTTGCCCCGATCGCCAATATTCTTATTTATTCAGATACAACTAAAGCACCATCATATTCAATCAAAAACTTAGAGTTAGAATATTCTTCAATTTCTAGTGAATACTTAGCCCGCGTGGCTCAGGCCGCTTATCAAGTCGGCAAAGGATTCTTTTATGAAAATGTTACTTTGCACAAAACTTTTACATTTTCCATTGCTGGAGATGGCGTTATTAATCAGCATATTAATTTACCGAGAAGATCAATGACAGGAATATTGTTTTTGTTTTTATCACCTCAAACCCCAGGAGCAAGGGATTCTGAAAATTTTTATAATCCGGGCATATCTTCCGTTGAAATTGATGTTGATGGTGTACCAAATAGAATATACTCTAGGGGAATGATTCCTTCCGATCTTTGGGAATCCGTGAAGAAAAGATTTCGTCGGGATGACGGTTTGCAAATTTCTTTGAAAGAAAAAGAATTTTACGCGGATAAGTTTGCACTTTGGGTTGATACTAGAACTCATCCAGATAATGGTATTCACGGCGGCGGACTTGCTCTAAATAATACTCATGATGGCGTAAAAATAGAAATTAAGAGGAAACAAGGAGGAACTGGAACCATAACTTGTCATATGTTTGTCGTAGCTGACGCAATGCTGGAGATTATGAATTCAAGTTTGAGATCAATTAAGTACTAACCTAAATTTAAAAAACATTTAGTTATGATACAAAAAAAATCATGGAAGATTTGCGAGATAAAATACCATTTCATTGTATTATAACTGGACCGACAAATTGCGGAAAAACAAAGTACTTAATTGAACAGCTTCGAGGCCCTTTCCGGAAAGTTTTTGAATATATTGTTTTAATTTGTCCGACTTATTCTAAAAATAAAACTTATCATAATTTTGCTAATAAGGATGAGCGTTTTTATGTATTATCTCCGGATGCAAGTAACGTAGAGGAGATTAATGAGTTACTAACTGATTGCCAAACTTTATTCTCCGGTACAAATACTCTAATAATTTTAGATGATTGCGCCGTTTCTAATGATCTGAAAAAGCGATCAAATAAGTTTATAGATTTAGCATTCTCCGGAAGGCATCATGGTTTATCGGTTTGGGTTCTAACCCAGCAATTAACATCAATAGCAAAACCATTTCGAGAAAATGTAGCCTGCGTTGTTACTTTTCATAATCCGTCGCAGAAAGGCATGAAAATGTTTTTCGAAGATTACGGCGGAGATTTGGATTATGAATTAGGGAAAAAGTTTGTACAACTCCTGAAAACCGAAAAATATTCTAGATTATGTTTATCTTTGCGTTACCCATTTAATTGCTATTTAGAGATACCCGAAGTGATTTAACAAAAAGATGACAAAGCCGGAAGATTACATTGACCAACCGACAGAAAAAACTGACCGACCGGAGGGAGGGCCTGGAAAATGTGAGGATCTTGAAATCAAACAAGAATCTCTTGCGATTCTAGCAGTTCTTGGAACAACAAAGGAATATTTAGGAGCTGATATGAGTCTGGGTGATGTAAAAAAATTATCGGAAAAAGATGTAGAAAAATATTTTAATCGTTATCAATCGGTAATGGGTAAGAAAATTAATGGAGGATTGGTAGATTCTTCCCTAGAATTAGTTTCCAAACTTATTTCGTATTTAGTTCCGGTAGATGACATAGATGCTCTTTGCGATGATTTGAAGAAAGATAATTTGGTTAATCGAGAATTAACAAACTTTGTAGGTCTCTTGGCATTAAAAGGAGGAAGACTGACAGCACTTGCTAGCGGGTTATTCCAGGTTGCTAAACACGTTAAATTCAACAAAAATCAACAAAAATCAAGAGAAGAACCAATAAATTATAACACAACTGACCAGGAAACTAAGCAATCTACTGAAGGTGTTGATACTGTGTATTAAACAGATCTAAAAACTTATTTGTTGCATCTAAATAACAATGTCAGAAGAGGAGCAAATTACTGTTGAACCAAAAACAGAAAATAACGAAACTAAAAAGAGGGAGAAAGATCCTAAAAAAGTCGCAGCTGGCAAGAAATTAGCTGAATATAATAAAAAAGCAAAAGAAGCATTAGCCAGGGAGATGAAACGAGAGGAAAAAATAAAACAGGAAGAAGAGCCAAATGAAAATACATATAGTGAAGCAAAATCGTGGCTTCCAGAGCTATCTTTTACTACTGTTTTATCCGTTGTCGGACTTGGATTTACAGCAATTGATCTTTTTATGAGGTATAAGGAAAAAGCTCGGACTGAATATTCAAATAGGATAGCTGATTTATCACAAGTACCACAAACACCGCAACCAAAAAAGATACCATTTTCTGCAACCCCAAAATCTTTGGGAATGGAATAACTGAATAAAGTTATTTAAAAGTTTCTCAATGGTACAGTAAAAAATTATGTCGACAGAAAACAAACTTGTGAAAACTGTAACTGATTCAGCTGTGGTTATCGGATTAAGCGCGGGGGTAGGCTATGTGGCAAAAAAGATGATGAAAGAATCCTTTTTGAGTGATCCATCCATGAGTATTACAAATTACGCAAAATGGGTTGTGGTATTATCCGGAAGCATGTATCTTAAAACATATTTAGAGGATCAAAAGATTTTACCAAAATAAAATTATGGCAGCAATAGCGATGATGATTGGCGGGGCCATCTTGAATGCAACAGCATTTACTGGTGGAAATTATCTTGCAAAATATTTATCAGGGCGCAATGAGGATACAGAAAAAATACGACACGACAAAGCAATGGAAAAATATCAAAGAGATTACCAAGAATATCAGGAAAAAAGGCAAAAAATGCTTGATTGGAAAATGAAAAGAAAAGATGAAAAATATCAGGCATCAAAAAATATTTCTGCTACAAATCAGGCTTTTGAATTGTACGCTCAAATGAATGAACCCAAATTCACTGATTATTACAAACCAAGTAATGATCAAAAGACTGGTGAAATGGTATATGTCGGAGCTGGAATGTTGGGTTTAGGTTACGCAGCCAGTAAAATATTATAATGTTATGTAACCAGTAATTAGGTTATATAACATAATTTTTAAAACTAATCTTCCTCACCAAATACCTCTTCTTTCAAAAACTTTTGCTCTTCAAAATCAATACACCAATCTAAATATCTAGATGGATGCCATGTTATTATAATTAGTTCATCGCGTAGGTCTTTATAGAATTTGCGTTTGTGTATTGCTTTCATTAAATCATAATGTAAATCTTTGTAAAATTTATTTTTGTGCTCTAACTTGTGGGGGGTTTATTTCTATCATTATATCAATAAAGTCAATAATAAAATTATTATCAAACTTATTAATATCGCATTCCTTATCATAATACCCCGATACTCCTTCATAATAAATTTTGTTAAGATATTCCTCAAAAGCGGAATCATCATCATTGCTAACGCCATTTTTTAAATTTAAAAAGTCTTTTCTGAACTTAAATTTAAGCCATTCATTTTCATCAACATTTGCTTTAAAACATTCGTTTGCGCAATTTAATGAATATTTTGCAAACTTTTCAGAGCATACCCCATTAACACAAAATTCTTCCTCAGTTTTATAGTTAATAACCCATCCATTGCCATAATAATCATTATAAATAATTCCAAAAAGAATACCACTATTTTCAACAATAAAACCGCGAATTTTTGATATAATTTTTAACAAATCCTTTTTGATTTCTTCTATAAAATCGCAAAAACCCAGTTCTTTTTCATTATGGTAATTTAAATAAAAATTTTCTTCCCATCTATATATTCGTCTTTCCATCTTTTATATTTTATGTTTTATGTTTTTTTTTCTTTTTAAATATCAATTTTTCTTTTATTTCCGACTCAAGTTAGTCTAAAGACTTCTTACTGTTGAGTAAAAAATCATGGCGGAATATATACCATTAAAAGATTTACCAGGAGATAATGATGAGGATGGGGATGATGATAATGAAGACTGGGATTGGGATGATACAACTTTCCAACCCACAAACACATCTACAAACCCCATAGAATATCCCGGTTATGGTGAGGATGAAGTAAGAAGACGAGAAGAATGGGATATTCCATCTGAAAGAATTAATTTGGGCGATGAGGATTATGATAGAAGGGTAGAAGCAGCCCAATATCTAAAACGCTATTTTCCTGAATTCGATCCGAAGAATGCATCATTTAATGTTGAATTTGGAGAAGATGGCAGTATAATCGGGAGATTAAGTAATAGGTCAAAAGCCGCAACACATATCATACTTGACAAAGATGGTAATCTTAGGATCGAAGATTTGCCAAAAGGAATGAGAAAAGAACTGGGCGCAGATTATGAAACAATGTTTGAAAAATATAATAATGCCGCTTCAGAATTAAAACAGGTTGGTGAAAAAATTAAGGAATTAGATAATGCATTGCAAGGATTTAAAGCAACAGCAGAAGTATATCCCCTAGAGATTGAACGATATGCGGAAAGAGAAAAAGAACTTAGGGAATTCATTGAGAGACAACAGTCACAAAAAGCAGAGACTAAAAGCCTTTTCGATCAAACCGTTAAACAGAATATAGAATTAAAAATACAAGCGGAAAAACTTTTGGAAGAGGTAAAATTAAACAAAGAAGAAATAGATAAATACGAGAAGGGTAAATCAAATGAAACAAAATTAAAACAAAGCAATGAACGATTAAAATCTGAGGTTGATAAATTAAGAGAACAGCTTAGAAATAAAGAAATTTCAAACGCAGAACGATTATCAGATATTGAGGACCGAAAAGATGAAATATTTAAAAATTTGCCGTTACGGGAGAAACTAAAATATATATTCAAAAAATATGGTTTTACAGTTTTTGCTGTTCTAAGCGCGGTTGGTGTGGTAATTGGAGTTATAGTTTCTAATCTTTCAAAGGGTTTATCTGCTTTGGGGAAAGGAGTGGGAAATGGTTTGAAAACTATTGGTAAAAAACTGGGTGAAATATTGCCGGGGATGGTTGGCGCAATAGTTAGCTTTCTTTTCAAAACCGCGGGGCAGGTTGTTGGATTTTTAGGTGAGAATGCTTGGCTTTTGATAATGGCTGTAGTTCTATATTTTGTGGAAAGTATAAAAAGGAAGAGAAAGTAACAATTTAAAGATAACATGCCGTTCAGTAAAAACACAATATGGCTGACTACAATGGAAATCTTTATCCTCAATTACCTAATAATAATGCCCAAACTCAAAAGGGAGAAAGCACAATCAATTTCAGATTACAGAAATCAAGTGAAGTTTTGCAAAATCTTGAGAAGGAAATTAAACATTACGAAGAAGTGAGGAAAAAATATAATAGAGCAAGAGGAATATGCACGAAAATTAGTGTTTCTGGAGGATTTGTTTCAGTTCTTCTATCAGCCAGCGGATTAGGAACTTCTCTCACAGGTTTAGGAGCAATAGTTGGCGTACCTTTAGGTGTGGTTGGGGGTGTTTTTGGAGTTTTCTCAATCGTATTTGGATTTGCCTCTAAAAATCTTTCTGGGAAAGTTAGTAAACACGAGCAAACCGTGGCCATTGCAAAATCAAAATTAAACACCATTAACGATTTGGTCTCAAAAGCTCTTAGAGATAATGAGATATCCGATAAAGAATTCTCCATAATTTTGGCTGAATTGGAAAAGTTTCAAAAACTGAAACAAGAAATACGACAAAAATTCAGAAAAGATTCAGAAAAAAACTTCGACATGAGTATGATAAGGAAGAAGGTACGAGAAGATCTATTAAAAGAATTAACCAATCCGGCTGGTTAAAAATTTCTTTTGAAAGAACCGAAGTGGGGTGCAATTGTTTCGCAGGCGTTAATAGAGAGGTTAATTAAATTTACATCTTATTCTAAAAGATCTAAAGATCAGATAAATTGTGAAACAAAGAATAAGATGTTATTTAGCGATTTCAGTAACCGATACCCAAAAGCAAATATTTCAAAATTCAGTTATGTGCATGATTTATATGGCGGATATATAAAATGGAAAGTCAATGGAACAACGATCATGTCGGATGACGATCCTTCAGGAAAAACTTGGACTTCAAATCTTTCTAATGATTTGAAAACATTATTATGGCAAGATTTAGGGTTGAGTAAATCAAATAATCTGAGTTCATTTCCAAAGAGTTTAACCATGACTACACAAATTTACCCTATACCAGCTATTAACTTTGATGACTTTACAAGTAACATAACAAAAATGCTGGCCGAACTAGATATATATGTTTCAGATACAAAGAAATTCACCGCAAAAATGAGAAACATATTTACGAATCAAATTGTAACTTTCAAATCTGGAAAACAAAGCAGGAAATGGTTGAAATCTTTTGATTTCAATTACTGGCCGCAACAACTTAACTTTGCAGTTTGGTGTGCAACATCTGGTTGCGGAATTAGTCCTTTTGAAAGTCTAAATTATCCCAAAGTAATAAATAGCTTCATTAAGTTTCATATATATTTCACAATACGGAGGATAATATATGAATTAGATGTTCCTACGCCTGACGAGGACACATTTGTGATAAACAATAATCAATGGAATAAAACAGCATATAAGAGGTTATGCTTAGAATTTGGGATTAGTAATACAGAAGATTTTAGATTCAAAATTGGAACAAATAATGGTTTGGGAGATATATTTTATAAATACGATGAAAGTTCACCAAAAAAAGAACAATATCCCGGGGGCGATAATAAATTTTCAGATGATCTAACTGAGAGAGAAAAAACTGTTGCCAAAGGATTAGAAAAATTCTTTAAAAAGGGCGCAGATTATGATCACGTTAAATTAGTTTCATTTATTCGTAATGATATTTTTGGTGATTTTAGATATGCATGGTTTATTCCAACAAGCGGAATTGGGCTCACGAAAGCCGGGCTCGGAAGATTAAATCGATCCGTTGAAGCTTTTGTTTACTGCATACTTGGAGCGCAAGTTAACACAAGAAACTCCATTTACGGAAGTGGCGGGGGAGCAATCGAGACACAACAAGAATTCATATATTTATTTGAAAGTAGTGTGAAGGAGAATGACATTTCTAGCTCCATCCAAAGATATCAATTATCTGTACAAGAAGCGAAATTGCGGCTTGATTTAGCTGTTGCTCCTGGTGTGTGGTTAATGCCAAGTAATATGATAATCAACACTGAAAGCGTGGTTGGATATAATAACAAACTTATGAAAGCGACTGGTGATATGAAATTCGGAAAAAATAATTCTTTAAATGCAGAAACAAAGGCTGTTGGAATCCTGAGTAGTCTGGGAACAACAAAGGTTTTATTAAATTCCAAACCTCAACCAATGAAACCTAAATCAAATGAAAAAGATAAGCCAGAAAAACAGGAAGAAGAAGTTAAGAATATAGAAACATCTTCTCACCAAAATAATCTTATTGTTTTAGCGATTGGTGGAGCATTATTATCCTGGTTTCTGTTTCGTTAATGTTTTGATTATATAAATCTAAAGATGAACATGGTGTAATCAAAACAAAATGTTAAGTATTACTATGCGTGACTCGGAAAGTAGGATTTATTTAGATCCACCGCTGAAAAATCTTCGGGAGATACAGCTCCTGGATTGTAATTTAAACACCAAAAGGTTAATTAATTTTAAGGATCAACAGATATTATCCAATGATAATAATCAACCTCTCATAATAATACAACCTGGCACATATTCGTTGCGTGATATCCAATCGATCTTTCTTAATGATACTGTTAGGGAAAAGATAACAATCATTGAGACAGACACTGTTGACTATCTTTATTCCAATAAGAACTTCAAAATAAAACTTACGAGAGGGTTGGCGTTTGGTTTAGGCGTGCCTGAAGTTATAAATCCAGGTAAATTATACCCCATAAATATCCAAATTAAGGAGCCTCTGAGACTTGTATGTAGCATAGTGGATAATAGGTCGTCATATATGAATAACACTAAATATGGAGAACTTGTAAAACTCACACCATCAAACCTACTTGCAAACATACCCTCAAAGGATTATCCGTCAATTCCGATTCAAAAATATGAGAGCCCCATAAACCACTTCGATTTATCTATCTTAGACAATGAATGGGAAAAACTTGATCTGAAGGGTTCTCCTATAACTTTTAGTTTAAGATTTAGATAAATTTTTGTTATGTAACCAATAATTAGGTTATATAACATAATTACCCATTCTTTGCTTTTATTTTAAATCATAAAATAATTTCATTCTGCAATCCTTGCAAGAAGCTTTTTGCTTATCATGTTCGCAAATTTGTGGCCCTCTGCATTCTACACATTGTTGTTTATGTTTATTATGTTCGCAAATTTGGGAGCCCCTGCATTCTTTACAATGTTGTTTTTGTCTATTATGGCTGCATATTTGTGTTCCCACACATTCCTTACAACGATATTTATATTTATTATGCAAACAATTATACCCAGCACATTCGCTGCAAAATTTTTTTATTTTCCCATGATCGCAAATAATTCTGCTAATAGGGATAACTTTTTCAATTAAGCCAGTAATTTCCTCATCTTTAAGTTTTTCAATTTCATCAATTAGTTCTTTCTTATTCATTTTTGCTCTGCCTTTAATTTCAAGATCTTTCGCTATTATTCTTAGTTCAAAAATATATAATCTTCTTAACCGATCCATAATTACTTTTGTAAGAATTATCAAATCTTTAAGCCGCTTTTCAAATTTTTAATCCACCTGTCCCAGAAATATTGCGCAACAAATCTCTGATTAAATTCCTGTGTCTCAGCACCGTCGGCTTGTTAACGGCTTCACCAGAATTTGCAGAGACTTTGCCCCTGTCTAGTCCCGCCCTCCGCTCGATCCTCTCGCTCCGCCTGTCGGCCCCTAACTTGGCCGAGACTTTGCAAAGGGTTGGCGGCATCGGAGAATTTTGCTTATAAGCTAAAAATCCTTGTTAAAATTCCTGTGTCTCAGCGCCGACGGCTTCGACAATACTTTGCAGAGACTTTGCCCCTGTCTAGTCCCGCCCTCCGCTCGATCCTCTCGCTCCGCCTGTCGGCCCCTAACTTGGCCGAGACTTTGCAGAGACTTGTGAAAACTTGGTTACAACTTCAACAATGCCTAGCAGCGGCTTTATGAGGGTTTGACTAGGTCTTTTGGGTCTTTGGTATTTCGACAAGTATTTGTTGGCTTTTATGCTGTTGGTTAAATTCCTGATCAAATTTGAAAAACCAATTTAGCTTATAAGCTAGAAAATCCTTGTCAAAATTCCTGTGTCCCAAACCCTCAGTTTTCTCCCTCTCTGCTTTGATAAGTTGAAGGCTCGACATATTGGGTTGTTTGTAAAATGGGTACATTAATCTCGGGTATTGGTTGGTCCATTTTATTAGGTGTTTGGTTGCTCATAACTGTTATTACAGTATATATCGATTTTTAAGACATATTTTGAGTGTTGATGAAGTTGGGTCAGAATTATTATCGGTTTATATGCTGGATTGGCATGATTAGCTTTTGATGTTGGATTGGATTCTGGATTAGTTGATGGATTAGATTCTAGATTAGCTGGATTGGGTTATGGATTAGATTTCTATTCTGGATTAGGTTCTGGATTAGACTTAGATTCTGGATTAGGCTATGGATTAGACTTAGATTCTGGATTAGATTCTGGATTAGACTGCTTAGTTGATGGATTAGGTTATCGATTGGATTTTTATGATGGATTAGACTTAGATTCTGGATTAGGTTGTGGATTAGACAGATTAGATTTTTATGCTGGATTAGAGTTTGCTAGCAGGTTTTTTTAAGAGTTTGCTTGAGTCTGCTCAGTAGTGATGGGCTCCTGTCCTGGTTTAAGAAATTGTCTCAAAATCGGCATTACCCTACTACTGCTTTGTTTCCAAAGATAAAGTTAAAAGTACAATAAGATACAAAATGGTATTCTACCAGCTGAAAAAAATATTCTTCCTCCCAGCCGTCGTTGTGCCCGTCACGCAACGCTTCACACCACAACAACACCGGTGTCAGGGGAAGCGTTGCGTGACGATCCACACAACGCTTGCGAAGGAAGACTACTAAAAATCAACGTTGGCTCAGTTTAATGCGACGAGACCAACCAGAGCGCTTGTGATCACCAAGAACACGCTGAAGGAAACGGGACTGGCAGCGTTACAAGCATCAGTGTAACAGCATCCCACAGCACACTTCTCTTTGCTCTTATCGCACTTCTCCTTAGCATCCTTACAAAATTCCTCATATCCACAGAGACTGAGAATTCGTGGTTTGTTATCTTTCTTGACCGATAACCTTAGACACTGGTCATATTCACTTGAACAGTCAGTCAGGAAATCATCTTTCAGGGGCACCCAACGTCAATATTCGGAAAATATCTGTTCGGAAGACGACTGAGATCTAGAATTTTCCGAACATTTGTTAAAAAAAATTCTTGCTTGTTTGCCTCTCCTAGGATTTTCGAACATCTAAAAAAATGGTATTATTGCCCATTTTCAACGGATTTTTAACGTAAAAAGGTCACCTAGAATTTTCGGGAGTCTTCTTTCTGGCTGAAATTTTCGTAAAGGTAAGTTTTGATCGCTATAATTTTCGGATCACAAGACTTTCAGCTAGGAAATCCGAACAGATTAAAAAATTTTAGGGGACAAAAATATGCTTATATCTACCTTTTAAATACTAACACACTTTAACAATGCTATGTTTAAGTTGTTTTGAACTATATTCTCGTTGGGTGCCCCACTACTATATAAGCGTATTTATAAGTTGATTTTTAGGTTATTTTTAGATTTGACCTAAAATTAACAGAGATTTTTTAGCTTTGATTAAAAAGTTACAAAAAGTTAAAAATCGAAAAAAGTATCCAAGAATTTATCAGAAAATTAAACAGAGATTTTTACTAAGAAAGAAAAAAAATTTTTTGAAAAAAGGTTTAAATAAATAAAAAATATTAATTAAAATGGATAAGAAAAAAAGATTGAATCTTGTAGAAAAGCTAAAACAAGCTATTGATGAAAATGGTGAAGATTTAAAAAGATTGATAGTAAAGCAGCTAAAGAAAATTATGAAAGAAAAAGGTAAGAAATTACCAAAAAATGAAATTCTCAAGGAGTTGCGTAAAATTCCAGAAATTTCTGCGGCTTTAGATAATAAAATACAAAGATTAATTATGGATGAGCCAATACCTGAGATTAATGTTCCAATTTTAACACCAAACAAACCACAAAAATCATCAAATAAAACTTTTAATTGGAAAAATTATTCATATAAGGTGATGAATAAAGAGGAGTTTTCTAAAAAGCTTAAGGATTTAACCAACGAAAATATCATAAAAATTACTAATATTAAGAAAACTAAATCAAAAAAAGAAGAGATAAGTATAACTGATAGTGTAAGAGAGGAATTGAAGGAAAAAAATAAAAAGAAAAGAACAACAACTCTTAAAATATTTTCAATAAATCAACATGAAGATGAACCAACAATTCGTGATACCTATGGAATAAACGAAAATATTATTAGAATTAGGAGAGATCTAAATAATAATTTGACAGAAACAATTTATAATGAATTAGAACCCCACATAGAAATGGGGGCAAGAATTGTTTTTAGTTTTGTTGCTTTGGTTCAAAGAGGAAATGGGGAAATAGTTTATCACGCACACACATTTAGAAGTGGAGGAACTTTTACATCACTTCCAGAAATAAGAGATTATATAGAAAGATGCGATGGTGAGAGATTGAGTTTAGAGGGTATAGCTTGGAGTAGAGTATATTTACCGGCAGAGAAGAAATTATATAAACCCGGTGTTCATGGGGGTTGGGTTGATTTTAGGGAAGTACAAATAAAAATTATTAACACTAGACAGCCTTTAATTGGGTGTGGAAGATTACCGGATGAGCTTCGCAAAAAAAGATGTATTTATTCCGTGGATGATAAGGATGATAACCTATGTATATGGAGGTGTTTAGCTATTCTAATGAATATTCTTGCTGGTAAAAACAACCCTGAAAAGTACATAGAGAAACAAGCTCTAAATCTAGCTAAAGATTTTTATAAAAACAAAAAATTAAAAAAATCAGATGTTAGAGCAACAAAACTAGTTGATTTTGAGAAAA
This sequence comes from Ricordea florida, assembly GCA_949710005.1. Classification (NCBI taxonomy): domain Eukaryota; kingdom Metazoa; phylum Cnidaria; class Anthozoa; order Corallimorpharia; family Ricordeidae; genus Ricordea; species Ricordea florida. The sequence continues at coordinate 21,069,708 of OX453278.1, read as the reverse complement.
TTGCCAAGTTTTTTTCAATTAACATTCGGGCTTATGAACAAAAAGATAAAGAAAATTTTAAAGTTTGGAAACTAGTGTTTGGAAAAAATCAGTTCAAAGATAATTTACCTACTCTAAATTTAGGTCTTTATAATGGACATGGTTTTTTCATTATTAATCTAGACATTTTAGCTGAAAATTGGGTATGTCAAGGATGTAATCAAAAATTTACTAGACACGGTGATTTAAAAAGGCATTTTAAGGATGAAACATGTACAGGAAGTGTTACAAAAATATTATGCACTGGAGAGAAGATAAAACACATAATGAGCAACTCTGAAAAGGTATTTTATGGGGGTAACACAAAATTTGGTTATAAAGCATGTATGTGGATAGAAGAACAATCTAAGATTATAGGTAAACATATTCATCACGCGCTTTGTGGGCATGGCGGTGAAAGGTGTCTAAAGGATCAAGAGGGAGAAGAGATTTTGTTTGATGGTTATGAGCCTGATACAAATACTGTTTTTGAGTTTTATGGGTGTTTTTGGCACGGTTGTCCGTGTTCAAGTGACAACAAAACTAAATATAATAAAACTATCGAAAAGGAAAAGATGATAAAAGGTTTTGGGTATAATATTGTATCAGTTTGGGAGTGTGAAAACCCTAAATTAGCCAATATTAGGTTTGAAAAGAAATTTATTCCATATCCCTATTTTATTATTTACGATTTTGAGTCAATATTAAAAAAGATTTCTGAAATGATTACCGATGATTTAAGTTTCTCTCATTCCCATACTCCGGTTAGTGTAGCTATATTGGATAATTTAACAAACGAACCTATTTTTCTTGTCAATTCAAGCCCGGATGCGTTAATAAAAGAGTTTATTGAAAAATTAGAAGAACGAAGAAAAATCATTGTTGAAAAAGTTAAAAAAGAATATCCACTACCCGACCAAGATTCTATCCCAAAGAAAGTTTTAGAAGCGTATGAAGAATGGTGTAACCAAGTCCCTGTTTTAGGGTTTAATAGTGGAAAGTATGATATCAATTTGATTAAAAGATATTTTGTAAAACACATGACAAATCAAACTAAAGATATTTTTGTTGCAAAGAAAGATAATAAGTATATGTTTTTATCAACACCTCATTTCAAATTCTTGGATGTAATGTCTTACTTGGCCCCCGGACTTTCTTTTGATAAGTGGTGTAAAGCAAACAATTGTGAAGCAAAAAAACTTGTACTTCCTTATGAATGGTTGGATAGTTATGATAAGCTTTCTCACGTCGGGGTAGTAAAACATGAAGATTTTTACTCAAGTTTGAAACAGGAAAATATTTCCCTAGAAGAATATGAAGAATATTTGATTGAATTTGAAAAGAGGGGTTGTGTTACAATGCTGGACTGGTTGAGAGAGTATAACCTAAATGATGTTATACCTTTCAAAGAAGCTTTAGAAAAAACCAGGTTATTATATTATCCAGATGAAATAGATATATTAAAAGACGCAGTTTCTATCCCGGGAGTCTCAATGAGGTATGTTCTAAATAAATACCAAAAAATGAAAAAGAAAAGTGATCCAGAATTATTCGCTCCTGGGGAATACGCCTGTATTCATAGATGCAATAAATCTTGTATTACTTTGTTTTGTAAAAAATGTAAAAAGATAAGTAAAGATTGTAAAACATGCGATAAAAATAAGATTTATAAACTATTGAAAACTGGTATGATTGGAGGGCCTAGTATTATATTTACGCGCTATGCAGAAAAGGAAAAAACAAAGATTCGCCCTCATAAATATAAATTTCCAAAAAATTGTGCTCGAATTGCTGGTTATGACGCAAATGGTTTATATTTATACTGTGCAGGACAAGAAATGCCATGCGGAAAAGAAGAATGTATTGAGGTGAAAAACCCATCAGACAAAGAAAATATTAAGAATATTTGTAAAGAGATTCTTATCGGCAAGCTTTTCGGCTTTTTACAAGTTGATATAAATGTGCCTGAAAATATAAAGGAAAAGTTTGAAGAGTTCTCACCTCTATTTGTTGTAGATAGTGTTACTGAAGATTTGGTACCAGAGCACATGAAAGAATATCAAAAATCGACAGGAAGAAAACATCTAAAAAATAATAAAAAATTGCTTGGTGTTACCAAGGCAAAAAAGATATTTTTATATACACCTATAATAAAATGGTATCTTAATCATGGTTTGGAGATTACAGCTATTCATCATATTTTGAAATACGAATCAGGAAGGCCTTTTGAATGGTTTCCAAAAGAGGTTTCAAACGCGAGAAGAGATGGTGATATAGAGGTTATTCTGGAAAAATTAAGTAAAGCTTTTGATGAAAACAAGATTGATGATGTAGTAAAAATTACTAATGAATTAAAGCAATTTCCTGATATATTTAAAATTATTGAAGATAACAAAGACATTAAAGTATTGATTGAAAAACTAAAACCAAAGTATAAAGGCTGTAAAGAATTAGCCGATACTAATAAACTGAAAGGGAATTCATTCTATGGAAAAATGATAGAAGATAAAGAAAAACACAAGAACACAAGGTATACTCAGGATGAAGAAGAGGTTGAAAAAGCCTTAAGATCTACGTTCTTTGAAGATCTTACAGAAATAAATGAAACATATGAAATAGTAAAACGAAAAAGACAAATAAAAATAGACCGCCCCTATCAATGTGGAATCGCGGTATATCAGCTAGCTAAACTTCGGATGTTGGAATTTTATTACGATTTTCTTGATAAATATGTTGATAGAAAGGATTTTGAGCTCATTCAAATGGATACAGATTCTATGTACATGGCAATCTCGTCTGAAAAGCTGGATAATATTATAAAACCTGAAATGGAAAAAGAATACTTTAATGAAGGAAAAGAAAAATTTCTATCAACATCTAAATATCACGACAAGACCCCAGGCCTCTTCAAGCTGGAGTTTGATGGAATTAGAATGATTGCCCTTTCATCAAAATGTTATTATGCGGAGGATGAGAAAGGTAAAGCAAAGTATAGTTGTAAAGGCACAATTCATAGGCAAAATGAAATGAACTGGGATAGGTACCTTTCATCTTTAAAAGGGGCAATTGATATAGCACAAAATATAGGATTTAGAGTAAATAACAATCAAATTGTGACATATATACAAAATAAAAAAGGATTGAATGCATATTATGATAAAAGATGGGTTGAAGAAGATGGAATTCACACATATCCAATCTTTTAGTTTATTTCAAAACATAATCTGGAGGTAACTGAGTATCATCGGGTATAACCTGTAACTCTTCCCTTACAAAACTTCGTCTTGGTCCATCTTGTAAATAATATAAAACCGGTTGATTAATAGAAACCCTACTTCCAGAAATATAATAAATTTTAATACTCCAAATAGGGTCTGTGGCTCTTCTTCTTTCACCACCTTCAAGTTCGCCTGGAGATAATAAGTATCTAACCCTAACTTCAATTGGTAGTCTCACCTCATCAAGCCCCACCACACGTTTATAATTTTTAGTTTCAATATCTACCTCTTTCAGTTTTATAGCTTTATCAGGTTCTTTACCAGTTATTCTAGTTGGTGTATTATTCAAAGTTTTTAGAATATTTGGTAATCTTTTCACCCATACTCTAGATCGGGTATCACTTATCATTTCTTGCGCATATTGATGACTAAATAATCTTTCACCTAATATTTTATTTGCGTTTTCTACAAAAGCTTGAGCTCTATGGTTTCCAGCTTCACTTCTCTGTATTTTAACATTATGATAATTCATAAGTTTTGTAACCTCACCCATAAATTCTTTTCCTGGATCAACCATTAATGTTTTAGGGTATCTCATTTTTCTAGAATATATTTTTTCAAAAGCATTTGAAATTTCTCTACTTTCTTTTGAGGTTAATGGTTCTGCATCTTTATATCTTGAGGCAACATCAACCATAACTAATGCATATTTATATGTTTTTCTTCCAACCTTATCATGCGGTAAAAATAATAAATCTGCTTGATGAATTTGATTGGGTTTATCTACAGTCCAATGGGGTCTAGGTATATATTTTGGAGCTGGAAGATATATTTGCCATATTGCTTGTTTCTGCAACCATTGTTTTGCCTCATTTTCACTTACTTTTGCTTTTTCAGCTAATTTATTAATAGCAGAATATCCTTTCCAATATCCTTCAGTTGAATAATATATTTTTGAAAGTATCTTTTCGTTATTCATTTAAAAATTAATAAAGCATCTTATAAATTACAATGATTGAAGATAGAAAAAAAGAAGAAGTAAAAGTACAAGCAAAAATTGTTATTAAAAGTTTTATACATAAATTTTTTTGGGAAGAAAATTTATATAATGAAGATTTTAATTGTGTTGTTTTGTTTATGTTAAGTAAAATACCAAATTTGAAAGAAAAACTATTAAAAATTATTAACGAATTAGAGAATAATAATAATAGAACAACACAGGTTTAAAGGTTAACCAAAGTATCTTATAAATTACAATGACGTCAGAAAAAATTAATCCAAATAGAGTTCCGAAAGAACCATTTGGTTTGAAAGCGGAATCAACATTAAATAGAATTACTCTAAATCCATCCACAGCCAGCCCCGGCGAAACATTATACAAAAATATTCCAAAACTTTCTGAGAATTTAGTGATTGTACCTGGAAGTGTATCTCTTTTGTTTGATTTAGATGTTGAGGGGCATGCAAATAATACGGTTGTTAATAATTTAGCAAGTAATCTTGTATCCAGATTAAAAGTTCTTTTTGGCGGCGAAACATTACAAGATACGCAAAGATATGATCTATTTCAAACATATCGTGATTTATTTTTAACCGAAGAAGAGCGAGAAGATAAATTAAAACAAGGCATCTCTTCTCTAAATATTAGAAAACTCAGAACAAAAGCTGGAGATGCAAAAACACAAGATGTAAAAGAAGTTGCTCTCGCTAATGTTCACGGTTCAAAGTATAGAATACCAATAAATCACCCAATTCTAAAAGATCATGGAGTTTTCTATCCGAAAGCATTGGAAAATCATCTAATATTTGAGATTACACTTGCCCCAATTAGTAATATTCTTATTTATTCTGATACAACAAAAACGCCATCATATTCAATCAAAAACTTAGAGTTAGAATATTCTTCAATTTCAAGCGAATACTTGGCTAGAGAAGCTCAATCAACATATCAAGTTTGTAAAGGATTCTTTTATGAAAATATTACCTTACACAAAACTTTTACATTTTCCATTGGTGGGGATGGTGTTATTAATCAACATATTAATTTGCCAAGAAGATCAATGACTGGGGTATTATGTTTGTTTTTATTGCCACAAGCTGCCGGAGCAAGGGATTCTGAAAATTTTTATAATCCTGGTATATCTTCCGTTGAAATTGATGTTGATGGTGTTCCAAATAGATTATATTCTAGAGGAATGATTCCATCAGATCTTTGGGAATCCGTGAAAAAAAGATATCATAGGGATGATGGTTTGCAAATTTCATTAAAAGAAAAAGAATTTTACGCGGATAAGTTTGCTCTTTGGGTTGATACGAGAACTCACCCAGATAATGGTATTCATGGTGGAGGATTAGCTCTAAATAATACACACGATGGTGTAAAAATAGAAATTAAAAGGAAACAAAGCGGATCTGGAACTGTAACATGTCATATGTTTGTTGTAGCAGATGCGATGATGGAAATAATGAATTCAAGTTTAAGATCAATTAAGTACTGAACGAACCTGACTTAAAAACCTTTAGTTATGATACAAAATTATGGAAGAACTACGAGATAAAATTCCTTTTCATTGTATCATAACTGGGCCAACAAATTGTGGTAAAACAAAATATCTAATTGAACAGCTTCGAGGACCGTTTCGAAAAATTTTTTATTACATTGTTCTAATATGTCCAACTTATGCTAAAAATAAAACCTATCATAATTTTGCCTTAGGAGATAAACATTTCTATGTATTATCACCAGATGCTAGTAACATTGATGAGATTAATGAATTATTAACTGTTTGCCAAACTTTATTCTCCGGAACAAATACATTAATAATTTTAGATGATTGTGCTGTTTCTAATGATCTAAAAAAGAGATCAAACAAGTTTATAGATTTAGCATTTTCTGGGAGACATCATGGTTTATCGGTTTGGGTTTTAACTCAACAATTAACATCCATAGCAAAACCATTTCGAGAAAATGTTGCCTGCGTTGTTACTTTCCATAATCCTTCACAGAAAGGTATGAAGATGTTTTTCGAAGATTATGGGGGTGATTTGGATTATGAAACATGTAAAAAATTTGTAGAACTCCTGAAAACTGAAAAATATTCTAGACTATGTTTATCTTTACGTCATCCATTTAATTGTTATTTAGAGATTCCTGAAGTAATTTAAAAAAGATGACAGAAATTGAAGATTATATTGAAGAAAAGACAGACCGACTGCAGGGAGGATCGGGAAAAGATAATGATGAACTTGAAATAAAACAAGAATCTCTTGCCATTCTCGCAGCGCTTGGAACAACAAAGGAATATCTAGGGGTTGAAATGAGCTTGGGTGATATAAAAAAATTATCAGAAAAAGATGTAGAAAAATATTTTAATCGTTATCAAGCAGTAATGGGTAAGAAAATTAACGGGGGATTGGTAGATTCATCTCTTCAATTTGTTTCAAAAGTTATTTCATTGTTTGTTCCAGTTGATGATATAGAATGGCTTTGTAATGATTTGAAGAATGATGCTTTAGTTAATCGAGAACTTACAAATTTTGTAGGACTTATTGCATTAAAAGGAGGAAGGTTGGTAGCACTTGCTAGCGGATTATTCCAGGTTGTTAAGCACGTTAAAATAGATAAAATTCAACAATTTACAAGTGAAAAATCAGGTAATTCTAGCATAACTGAGCAAGATACTAAGCATAATTATGAAGGTGTTGATACTGTAAACTAAGCAGATCTAAAGGATTATTAATAACATCCAAATAATAATGTCTGAACAAACTGAAGTAGTTGAGCAAATTACTAGAGAACCGCCTAAAGAAGTTAATTCATCAAAAAAGAAGGATAAGGATCCTAAAAAAGTTGCTGCTGGTAAAAAATTAGCGGAATATAATAAAAAAGCAAAAGAAGCATTGGCTAGGGAGAACAAAAGGAACGAGGATCAAATGAAAAGTGAAGAAGATAATGTAAATGAAAATAAAGAAAGTGAATCTAATCGGGCTTGGCTTCCAGAACTATCTTTTACAACCGTATTATCAATTGTTGGAATAGGTTTTACAGCATTTGATATGTTTATGAGATATTATAAAAACAGAATACCTGATTTATCTCAAGTTTCACAATTACCTCAACCATCAAAAATACAACAACCCACAGATAGACCAAAAATTGGAATGATGTAATTATAAATTATTTTTTTTTACTACATAAAGATATCTAAAGGTTTCTTACTGATGTAGTAAAAAATTATGTCAAACGAAAACAAACTTGTTAAAACTGTTACTGATTCTGCAGTACTTATCGGATTAGGAGCCGGAGTTGGCTATGTTGCTAAAAAGATGATGAAAGAATCATTTTTGAATGATCCATCTTCAAGTATTACAAATTATGCAAAGTGGGTGGCTGTATTGTCTGGTAGTATGTATCTAAAAACATATTTAGAGGATCAAAAGATTTTACCAAAATAATCAAACATGGCATTAGCATCATTAGGAATGATGGGTTTAGGGGCTTTATTAAATGCAACCGCCTTTGTTGGCGGAAACTATCTTGTAAAATCTCTATCTGGAGATAAAACTGATACAGAAAAAATACGCCACGATAAAGCAATGGAAAAATATCAAAAAGATTACACCGAATATCAGGAGAAAAGACAGAAACTCATTGATTGGGAAAATGAGAAAAAAGATGAAGAATATAAAGCATCAAAAAATATTTCAAAAACAAATGAAGCTTTTGAATTTTATAGTCAAATGCATGAACCAAAATTTTCTGATTATTATAAACCAAGCGATGATCAAAAGATGGGGGAAATGTTATATGTTGGAGCTGGAATGTTAGGTTTGGGTTATGCAGTTAGTAAATTATTATAAAATTATTATATAACTTGTAATACATAAGTTATGTAACACAATTATATTTACATTAGACTTCCGACATCACTATCAGAGTCTAAATATAAATTTTCCATAAGTTCAGATGTTGATGCTGCGTTAGAAATAATTACTTCAGGATTATGTCTACGACGAGATAATCTTTTCATTTTAACATCTTGTTTTACAGCAGCATCATAAATTTTTACTTGAAGTGAAATAAAATTACCAATAAATATTGATTCAATTTTAACATTAGATTCTGCAAAGCAGCCATTATGCATTAAATCTTCTACTTTTATTTCTTCATCAGTATCCATATCATAAAATTTAGTTAAAAATCCTCCTTGTCTTTTAGATTCAATTAATTTTGCATATAATGTTGGGCCTCTATCAGGCACTTTTTGCATATAAGTTTTATTTTTTTCATCTGTGATTTTTACCATTTTCCAATAAAGAGGATTTAAACCCCCCTTGCTTTTAGTAAGATCAGATCTTTCCAACTCGTATTTGTCAATTTTATCTCTATTTTCTAATAAATAATCAATACAGCAATCTACAATTTTATTAAAAGTATCAATCCATTTTTCCTCTTTATCTGTAGGCGTACTTCCACTCCATAAACATATAGGAAAAACATATCCAGTAGTTTTATTTGTTTCTTGACTTTTATTTACTGAAACCCCAAATGAATATAAACGACTAGTTGGAATAACAAGTTCTCCTTCAGTTCCATCTTCATTTTTTGTAAAAATTTTAATTCGTTTAAATTCAATCTTTGGTTTTGTACCTGGAATTTCTCCAAAAATTACTTTAGAAAAGATCATGCTTTCTTTTGGATTATAAGTATAAATATCTATTAATTGTGTATTTTCGTTCATCATTTTATTTATAATTTTTTATTTATTAAATGATAAAATTATTTTTTTATTTAAAGTATTTAAACATTTCTTACTGATTTAGTAAAAAATTATGGCTGAAGGAGGATATTTACCAGAAGATTTAGATCCAGCTAAACTAAATGAAACAAAAGATGATGATGATAATAATGCTACAATTTATTTATCACCATTTACAACCACATCAACATCTTATACAAATCCAGCTTTCGATGATGAAGAAGAAACTTCATTTGGCGGTACAAAACAAAAAACCAAAAAAGGATATACAAAATTATCAGGAGAAGATTTAGAGTATGTACAAGAAATGAAAGCTAAGGCTTGGGAAGAAATTAAAATAACATGCCCGAGAGTAATACAAAATTTTGATGTTAGGTATGATGATTTTGGCCAATTACAAGTTGGATTAATGCGAAACGATCCTAACAAAGTTAAATGGTATAATTTTTATGATAAATCTAAAAATATAAGCAACGATGTAATGAAAATAAAAACAATAAGAGAAAGCCTTGGCCCCACTAGAAGAGAAATTGTTGAACAAATGAAAGAAGAAACTAAAAAGAAAGAACAAAAACTGGCTGAAAAGGTTGAAAGAAAAAAATTAATAGATGAAAAACCTAATAAAACCCCTGAAGAAAATAATGAGAGTGAAAATCTAGGAAGGGAAATTGTTGAAGAAAGAGAAGATATAGAAAATGATAAAAGGGAAACAGAAAGAATAGAAAATAGAATACCATTGCGAGAGCGAATTAGAGATATATTCAAAAAACATGGATTTACAGTATTTGAAGTTTTAAGCGCTGTTGGTTTAGTAATTGGGGTTATAATTTCTAATCTTTCCAAAGGGTTATCTACCTTAGGAAGGGGTATTGGTAATGGATTAAAAAATATAGGTAAAAAACTTGGTGAAATATTACCAGGAATGGTTGGTGCTATTGTTAGCTTTTTATTCAAAACAGCTGGCGAAGTTATTAACTTTTTAGGCAAGAATGCCTGGTTATTAATAATGGCTGTGGTTCTATATTTTGTGGAAAATATTAAGAAAAAACGAAACTAAGATCTAAAGATAACACATTTTCAGTAAAAAGTATATGGCAGATTACAACGGAAATACTTATTCACATACTAATAATAACGGACTTTATCCAGTTTTACAAAATACAGATCCTAATAATTTCAGGTTACAAAAATCTGGTGAAGTATTACAAAATCTTGAAAGAGAAATTAAACATTACGAAGAAGTAAGAAAAAAATATAATAGAGCTAGACTTGTATTTACAAAAATAAGTATTTGTGGAGGTTTATTCTCAATTATCTTATCAGCAAGCGGGCTTAGTACATCTCTTACTGGGTTTGGTGCTGTTGTTGGTGTGCCTTTAGGCGTAATAGGAGGTATTTTTGGAGGAATATCTGTTTGTGTTGGTTATGCTTCAAAAAGGCTTTCAAATAAAGTCAGTAAACATGAAAAAACATCTTCAATTGCAAAATCAAAACTAAACACAATTAATGATTTGGTTTCTAAAGCTTTTAAAGATGGGAAAATATCAGATGAAGAATTTTCTATAATTTTATCAGAATCTGAAAAGTTTGAAAAACTAAAACAAGAAGTTAGACAAAAATTTAGAAAAGAAAGTCAAAAAAACTTCGACATGTCTATAATCAGGAAAAAAGTTCGAGAAGATCTATTAAAAGAATTAACCGGTACAACACATTAAAGATTTCATTTGAAAAAACTGATGTTGGTTGTAATTGTTTTGCTGGTATTAGAAGAGAATTTACATCTTAATTCTTACAAATTTAAAGATCTCGTTATTTGATACAAACAAGAATTAAGATGTTATTAAACGATTTCAAACCCGATATCCAAACGCGAATCTTGATAAATTTACATTTATTAATGATTCATTTGGTGGATATATTAAATGGAAAGTTAATGGAACAACAATTATGTCTGATGATGATCCTTCTGGGAAAACTTGGACTGAAAATCTTTCTAATAATTTGAAAACATTATTATGGAAAGATTTAGGGTTAGAAAATAAAGTTAAGTTTAGTTCCTTTCCAGAAAGTTTATCATTTACAAACAAAACATATCCAATACCCGGAGTTAAATTCGATGAATTTGCAAACGATGTAACAAAAATGTTAATACTTTTAGATATATATGTTTCAGAAAAAGATAGTTTCACTGCGCCAATGAAAAATATATTTAATAATCAAACTGTAGAACTTACTAGCGGTAAAGAAGCTAGAGCTTGGTTAAATAAACCAAATCTTAATCACTGGCCTCAGCAATTAAACATGGCAGTTTGGTGCGCAACATCAGGATGTGGTGTAAGTTTAAATGATAGTTTAAATTATCCAAGAGTTATTAGAAGTTTTATTTTATTTCACGTATACTTTACAATAAGAAGAATATTATATGAATTATATTTACCATTACCCGGAGAAAAAACTTTTTCTTTAAAAAATAATCCATACAACAAAAATGCTTATAATCGGTTATGCGCAGAATTTGGCTTAAGCAATAATCAAGATTTCAAAGGGTTGAATAAACCTTTAGCTGATTTTAGATGGAAGGGGGGTGCAAATCACGGTGTTGGAGATGTATTCATTGACTATGGAAAAGGATACGTGCCTCCTGGAAGCGTTCATGGTCAAGGAGGAGGAAATCAAAATGTTAGAATTGTAAGAAATTACGATCCTGATGCAAATATTTGGCCAAACAATTCAGCTAAGTTTTCAGATGATGGCGGAAAGAAAATAGATGGAAATTTAATATCTATGCTTAGAAATGATTACTTTGTTGATTTTCAATATTCGTGGTTTATACCTGAATCTGGATATGGATTAACAAAAGCGGGATTAGGAAGAATAAATAGATCAATTGAAGCTTTTGTTTATTGTGTTTTAGGATCGCAAGTTAATACTAGAACTTCAATTGTTAGTAAAGGAGGAGGCGGTTTTGAAACTCAAGAAAACTTTATATCTTTATTTGAAAGTTCTGTGGTTGAAAATGATATATCCAAATCAATTCAAAGATATCAAACGGCGGTTCAAGAATCAAAATCTCGTCTTGATTTAGCTGTAGCTCCTGGTGTTTGGTTAATGCCAAGCAATTTAATAATAAATACAGAAAGCATTATTGGATATAATAATGATTTGAAAAAGGTAACAGAAAATATGAACTTTGGAATAAATAATTCAATAAATGTTGGAACAAAAACTGTTGGAATAAAACATAGTTTAGGATCTTCAAAGGTTTTGTTATCAAATACAAATCAGAGAAAACTAAATCCAATAGTTGAAGAAACAAAAACTGATAAAGTTAAACAAGAAAATAATTATATAGATTCACATCAAAACAATCTTATATTGTTTATGATTTTAGGTGGGGCGTTATCTTGGTTTTTATTTCGTTAATGTTTTGATTATAAAAAAATCTAAAGATAAATCAAAACAAAATATTTAAACTAAAAAACCAATACAACTAAATCCATTTTTATCATATCTAACTGCTTTTATTTCAACATTAATTTTATCTCCTATTCCAATTTTGTTATTTTTATTTTCATATGTATTAAAAACATCATCAAACTTATAATCTTTCAAATAAATATATGGAATTAAAATCTTCATTTTCTCAAAAAAATTAATAAAAATGCCTTCTTCATAAACCCTACATACTACACCATCAACTTTTTGTTTAATTTTTGGTTTATATGTTTTTGCTTCAAATTTTAAAACAAAAGAAGTATTTTCATTATCTACAATTTTTATTATACGATTTGCTGAAATAATATATCCATATTCTTTATCAAATTCGCCAAACATTGCTTTATTAATTGTTTTTAAAAGATGATTCATAATATTTTTATCCAAATATTTAGGTTCAAGATATATACGCCTCTGAAGTATATTAGTTTCCATTTTCTTAATTTTTGATAAATAATCTAAAAACTAATATAATTTAATCAAAAAAATATGTTCAGCATTACAATGTATGATTCTGAAACGCGGATTTATTTAGACCCGCCAATTAAATATGTTAGTGAATTACAACTACTAGATTGTGATATAAAAACTAAAAGATTGTTTATTTTCAAAGATGAACAAAGAATAACTGATGAAAGGGATAGACCGCTAGTAATAATACAACCCGGCACATATTCTATTCTAGATATTCAATCAATAATTACTAATAGTGAAAAAGGATCAAATATATCAATAATTAGTGGTGATACTATTGACTATCTATTTTCTAATAAAGTATTTAACATTAAAATTACTAAAGATTTACAAGTTTCTTTAGGCCTACCTGAAATTTTAAATAATGGTAAATTTTATCCTATAAATTCTAATATTAAGAAACCATTGAGATTAATGTGTAGTATAATTGATAATAGAATGTCATATATGAATGATAAAAATTCAGAACTTTTAAAAATACAACCATCACAATTACTAGCAAACATACCATCACAAGATTACCCAACAATTCCAATTAAAAAATATGATAACTTAATTAATTACTTTGATTTAAGTATATTAGATTCTGAATGGAAAAAACTTGATCTGAAGGGTTTTCCCATAACTATAAGTTTAAGATTCAAATAAATTTTTTGTTATGTAACCATTATTTTAGGTTATATAACATAATTAGTTTTTAACTAATCTTCACCCCACAACTCTTTCAAAAACTTTAATTCCTCAAAATCAATACACCAATCTAAATATCTAGTTGGGTGCCATGCTACTACCATTATTTCATCATATAATGGTTTTGAAAATTTACATTTATGAGACAACTTATCAGCATTTACATATATATTAACAGTCAATACATCAACAATAAAATTATTATCAAACTTATCAATATTACATTCTTTATCATAATAACCTTTATATATTCCATCTCTACCATAATAATCATCATAACCACCCAAACGAACAATTCTACCATCAACACGATGATAAATACCTACAAAATTTTCTAACCATTTTTCATAATATTTATTACCACATTTTAATAAATTTTTTATAAAAGAATTAACACATATACCATTAATACCAAAATTTATATCACTAGAATAAGAAAAAATGCGAGTTGTATTATTATCAGAATAAAAAAGGTCAAAAACAATACATTCTATACATTTTTCATTAATAAAAGAGCGATTTTTTGATAAATATTTTAACAAATGTTCTTTGATTAAATTTATAAAATCAAAAAAATTTAAGTTTTTTTCATTACAATAATATTTAATAATTCTTTTCATATTTTTTTATTTTACATTTTTTATTTAATAAATTATCATTTTTTTGTTATATAACCATTTATTAGGTTATATAACGTAATTA